>PVJI01002615.1:0-141202 GCA_004026765.1 Micronycteris hirsuta | reverse complement strand
AAAAAAAAAAAAAAAAAAAAAAAAAAAAAAAAAAAAAAAAAAAAAAAAAAAAAAAAAAAAAAAAAAAAAAAAAAAAAAAAAAAAAAAAAAAAAAAAAAAAAAAAAAAAAAAAAAAAAAAAAAAAAAAAAAAAAAAAAAAAAAAAAAAAAAAAAAAAAAAAAAAAAAAAAAAAAAAAAAAAGGCCCAAATGAAAGAACAGTTCAAAGCCCAGAAAAAATAAAATTAAGCAATGAAGAGATAGTCAACCTATCAGATGCACAGTTCAAAATACTGGTTATCAGGATGCTCCAGGAACTCACTGGGTATCTCAACAGCAAAAAAAAGACACAGGAAGCAATGAAGGTTGCATTATGTGAAATAAAGAAAAATATACAGGGAACCAACAGTGATGGGAAGGAAACCAGGACTCAAATCAATGGTTTGGACCAGAAGGAAGAAATAAACATTCAACCAGAACAGAATGAAGAAACAAGAATTCCAAAAAAATGAGGAGAGGTTTAAGAACCTCCAGGACATCTTTAAACATTCCAACATCTGAGTCATAGGGGTGCTGGAAGGAGAAGAGGAAGAGCAAGAAATTGAAAACATATTTGAAAAAATAATGAAGGAGAACTTCCCAATCTGGCAAAGGAAATAGACTTTTAGGAAGTCCAGGAAGCTCAGAGAGTCCTAAAGAAGTTGGATCCAAGGAGGAGCACACCAAGGCACATCATAATTACATTAGACAAGATTAAAGAGAAGGAGAGAATCTTAAAAGCAGCGAGAGAAAAGGGGACAGTTACCTACAAAGGAGTTCCCATAAGATTATCAGCTGATTTTTCAAAAGAAACCTTGCAGGCAAGAAGGGGCTGGAAAGAAGTATTCCAAGTCATGAAAGGCAAGGACCTACACCCAAGATTACTCTATCCAGAAAGGCTATCTATCATTTAGAATGGAAGGGCAGATAAAGTGCTTCCCAGACAAAGTCCAGTTAAGGTAGTTCATCATCACTCAGCCCTTATTATATAAAATGTTAAAGGGACTTATCTAAGAAAAAGAAGATAAAAAAATATGAATAGTAAAATGACACAAACTTACAGCTATTAACAACTGAACCTAAAAACAAAACACAAACAAACTAAACAAACAACTAGAACAGGAACAGAAGCACAGAAACAGAGATCACATGGAGGGTTATCAGCGGGGAGTGGGAGGGGGAGAGGGGGGAAAATATACAGAGAATAAGTAGCATAAATGGTAGGTAGAAAACAGGGGGAGGTTAAGAATAGTATAGAAGCCCTGGCTGGTGTAGCGCAGTGGATTGAGCGCGGGCTGGGAACCAGACGGTCCCGGTTCGGTTCCCGGTCGGGGCACGTGCCTGGGTTGCGGGCCAGGTCCCCTGTGAGGGCCATGTGGGAGGCAACCATACATTGCTGTTTCTCTCCATCTCTGTCTCCCTCCCTTCTCCTCTCTCTAAAAATAAATAAATAAAATCTTTAAAAAAAAAAGAATAGTATAGGAAATGTAGAAGTCAAAGAACTTATGTGTATGACCCATGGACATGAACTAAGGGGGGGAATGCAGGTGGGAGGGGGTGTGCAGGGCGGAGGGGAATAAAGAGGGGAAAATGGGACAACTGTAATAGCATAATCAATAAAATATATTAAAAAAAGGTTACAAAGTATTTTCTGTATCAATGAAGATAATCTTTCCTCCTGAGTAGCCACCTGCTCCTGGAAGTTGAGCTGTCACTAGGAAGCAATGAAAACTTCATTAATATTAACAGTGCATAAACTTATACAATTATATAAGTGTATAGATTAACATGGGATTTATGCTGGTTGCAGTTATTTAGTCAAGCTAGCAAAGAGCATGCTACATTTTTATATTACCAAACGATAGCAAAATTATAAAATTATTCTGTCAGCAGAGTAGTAATTCAACAAAGAACATCAATATCTTTCACAATGGGAGATATTCTTGAAAGCTAGTTCTCTTAAAGAATACAGGTAGAATTTACTAACTTTTTCCTATAAGAAATAATTGCAAATATAATTTATGCTATATAACTCACTTAAGAAAACTTTTGATTAATTTATGTCCAATTTTAAAACACATTTTCATTATATGTAGTAATAGTTCACAGTAAGGAATTATTTTATATTAGGTACATGCATTATGTTATTTATTTTTCAAAACAACCCTACATTTGCACTATCATTATTCCTATTTTACTGATAGGGACAATTAGAAAGGTGAAGCAATTTGCCCAAGTCATAATGCTGTTAGTGGTACAGCAAAGACTGGAGCCAGGTATGTTGATTCCAGAATCCCTTTCTTAACCATTTTGCCATGCTCCTTCTACTTAAGTCAAAGAAATGCACAGTAACTTCTTTGTGCAAAAGGGGTTTTTTTCCTTACTTTGTTTTAGAAAAATTTATTTTTAATTCTTTCTCAGGGCCCACCTTATCCCATGGAAAGTAAGGGATTGTAGGTCTTAATAGATTTTGTGACATTCTTGAATACATGACATAGACAAGGTGGAAAGTGGCCCTGGCTGGTGTAGCTCAGTGGATTGATCACGGGCTGTGAACCAAAGGGTCCCGGTTCAATTCCCAGTCAGGGCACATGCCTGGGTTGCAGGCCAGGTCCCCAGGGGAGGGCAGATGAGAGGCAACCACTCACTGATATTTCTCTCCCTTTCTTTCTCTCTCCCTTCTCTTCTGTTTAAAAAAGCGGAGACGGTGAAAGCCTCTCCCCCACCACACTCACGCCAAAGCTCATTCATCGCATCCGTTTCCACCCAGGTGTTCAGGGTGCCGCACGTCGCGGCAAGTACTGCGCATTCAGAGACTAGCTCTGGTGTCTGTGTAACTAGGGCAGTTTACCTAACCTCTCTGAGATTTAATTCCCTTGTAAATTTGTTCAGAATAAGTGAGATGATTATATAAGCGGGGACCCCCAAATCAGAATTTATTTATAAATACTGTATATTTATTCTTACATGTTTAAGCTTGAGTCGCCTTTAAAAGTACTCTACATTTGATGCAATACACCTATGGAGACTTTTTCCCCACTGCTCAAAAGTTGTTTTTTTTTTAAAGATTTTATTTATTTATTTTCAGAGAGAGAAGAAGGGAGGGAGAAAGAGCAATGTATGGTTGCCTCCCACATGGCCTTCATTGGGGACCTGGCCTGCAACCCAGGCATGTGTCCCGACTGGGAATCGAACGGGGACCTTCTGGTTCCCAGCCCGCGCTCAATCCACTGAGCTACACCAGCCGGGAACCACTATTCAACAGTTTTTGAACTCATCAACTTTGATGCCTTTTAGTGCTTCTGCCATTTTTTGTTCCACCTCTTCCACATGGGCAAAACGTTTCCCTTTAAGGACTTTTTTCATCCGGGGAAACAAAAAAGGTTGCTCACAGTGAGACTGGGTGAATAGGGGGAGTAGGGCATGGGAGTCCTGCCGTTTTTGGTCAAAAACTGCTCAACGCTCAGCACGGCATGGGCAGGTGCACTTGTAAATCACCCAGACTGAAATGGGCAAGTATGTTGAAAGTCTTCCCCCCAAAAAATTCACTGAAGCTGAATGCAGCTTCTCACAAGGCCAGCCGGTCCGCTGACACGGGTGGGTTCCTAGAACACTCATGTAGCAGGGGAAGCCTGTGTTACAAGGGGCCTGTTCTCCAGACGATCATTCTGGTGTTTTGGGGTCCCCCTCCCATAAAGTACGGGGCACAAATTAGATTAGTGAGTGACAGCTGTGATTATGGTTGGTACTGTTGATGTCACGCATCCTTACCACAGAGGGTGTGAGAGAGCTGGGTTTTTCCAGTGCGAAATTCTGTGAAATACAGAAAACAAAGTTAATTTTGAGATATTTTCATAAAAAAATAAAATATGGCCCCAGAACATAATTTTCTTTTCTGTCAAAAATCTTACACATAAAGTACCACCATATCATACATGGATTCTGTATATATGAATACCAGTAGTAAAAATAACTTAAAAAATACTTTTTAAATTTATTTTTGAGAGACGGGAGAGGAGGGAGAAAGAGAGGGAGAGAAACATCGATCTGTTGCCTCTCGCACGCCCCCAACTGGAGACCAGCCTGCAGCCCAGGCACGTGCCCTGACCGGGAATCCAACTAGCAATCTTTCGGTCTGCAGGCCGGCGCTCAATCCACTGAGGCACACCAGCCAGGGCTAAAAATAACTTTTAAAGGTGTTTTTCCACAGAGTTGTCCTTTAGATAAAATTTAAGTTAAATTAAGTTTTCCTTAGGAATAGCCATATCAATGAGAGTTTAAGATCCTACCATAGGAAAGAGAGCCTGGGGTTCTCCCACTGAACTGAAACCTCAAAGGGGAGCTGAAGCAGTCTCAGACTGGTACATGCCCTCACCACCAAAAAGCAAATTCTCTCTAGAGGGAAACTTGCTCACTGACCAGTTTTGGCCCATGGAGCTCCCATAGATTAAAATCAAGCAATAATCTTGCCCTGGCTGGTGTGGCTCCATGGTTGAGTGCCGCCTGTGAATCAAAGGATTGCAGGTTCGATTCCCAATCTAGGGCACATGACTGGGTTGCGGGCGGGGTCCCCAGTAGGGGGCACATGAGAGGAAACCACACATTGATGTTTCTCTCCTTCTCTTTCTCCCTTCCCCTCTCTAAAAAAAAAAAAAAAAAAAAAAAAAAAAAAAAAAAAAAAAAAAAAAAAAAAAAAAAAAGAATAAAATCCTAAAAAGAAAATCAAGCAATAGTCTCACAAATATCAATGAATATACAACACAATAAGCCACTAAGACTAAGGTAATGAAAATAGAAATAATGAAAACCAGATTTATGTCTCTGAGTCACAGAAACATCAACAAAACAACAGATTTAGTTCCCCAAGGACGGCAAATACTGGAAGTGTCAGGCACAGCATATAATATAGTTATGTATGAACTGTTTTGAAGAAAATTAGAGAATATAAGCAGGGAAGAGAAAATTTATTCTATGTTCATGTAACATGGCTTTCTTAGAAATAAGATCTGTTTCATTATTCAACTGCCTGTTGAAAGAATGCAAAAAAAGTTCTCTTCTATAGGAGCCAGAGACAAAACGATGAAAAATTCCAATAAGACCCAACCCATGTATTAATGTTGGAATATATTTTAACTGTAGCCTAGAATAATCCTATATTATGATAATTGATATGTCATCCTAAATTCCAAATTAGATACAATTTACTATTGGTTATTTAATTACAAATGTGTGTGTGTATATATGCATATATATATAATTTTTTCCCAATAATAAAATATTAAGGTTCTGCCTACCTCCAAAAGCTTCTGTGATTGCCATGCTTTCAATTCCACCTCCTAGCAACTTGCTGGAAATAGAAAGCAAACATTAGTAACAGGAACAGAAATAGAGATATCAAGAAAGGAGAAAGTGTTAATATCATTTCTTTTTCTATCTATTATCCAATGTGAACAGGAATTCTTGGCTGAACAAATGGTATTCTACCCGTTTAGACCACAGGTTCTGCTATGTACGGGCTGGTGGATCAACAGAACAACTTGTAAGCCCGGCGTCTCTTACTTCTGGTTACCAATAGGAAATGGGCTATAGAGGCCTTCTGTCTCAGTTCTGCTCTTTAGAACTGGAGTTTGAATAAATGGTCTTATTATTTACTGGGTTTTTCATATTGTGCTGGAAACATGTTTCTAAAAATCAACCGCATATCCAAGTTTTAAAAACTATACTGTGCCCTGGCCAGGGTGGCTCAGTTGGTTGGAGCATTGTTCTATAGACCAAAAGGTCGCAGGTTTGATTCCCAGTCAGGGCACATACCCAGGTTGTGGGTTTGATCCCTGGTTGGGGTACACAGAGGAAGGCAATGAATCGATGTTTCTCTCTCTCCTTTTTTCCCCTTCTTTTCTCTTTAAAAGCAATGAAAAAAATGCCCTTGGGTAAGGGTAAAGATATATGTACTGAGAAACATGAAAAATAAATATTAGAAGAAAGAAAATGATAAGTTAAACTAGTTTTTAAAAATTGTTGGTCGAATAATACAGGATGATTCAGAAACTGTATTTTGGGTCCGAATTTCTTGTAAGAAATTTAACCCTGTTTCTACAAGTAGTTCAGAATTTATTTGCTTCAGTTGCCTTTTGAAGAAAAACTACAGAGAAAAAGAAATATGGTACTTCAAAGACTGTGCTTAGTGATTACAGAATATAACGTGAGATACACACTCAAACTCCTGGCTCCCAGTGGTGATGTGGAAGACCATCTTCCTCTTCTCGCTGTACTCGAAAGCCGTCAAGAATCCTGGTTCCTACAGAAAAGACGAAAGGAAAATTTAAAAAGGGTATAGGATGATGGTTTTAATTTCAAATGTTGCCCCAAACTATATATTTGGTTATCAGAATCATAATTTGATATAAGCTACAGTTCATTTGTCTTTGAAGGCAGCCCAAGGTCACGGTTAAGAGCATAGGCTGTTGAGCCACCCTCCCGGGGTTCAGTGGGCCCAAAAGCTCCACACAAAAGCTTGAATGAAAGCAAACATATGTTCCTGCCTGGAGCCCGTCAGCTGCATGGACCTCTCATGGTCTGCGGGCCCAGCTACAAGGTCTGGGCTTGGCTCAGCTTCAGCTCAGCCACCACAGTGAACATGCACTTGGCCGTATCTGTCTCAACTGCATGCATACAGACCCAACCGCGATTGGTCCTTTTCTAACCCAATGAGCTCTTATCGATTGCTCTATACCGGGAGAGAGTGAGTTCTTCGGCGCTGAGTGCTTTGCAACAGCCATAGATATATTGGAAGAGACAAAATAAATAAATAAAATAAGGAGGAAACAGCCAACATAAAAAGGAGAAGGAACAGCAAGGAAAAAGAAAGAAAAAAGAAATGTAAAAGGAGGCAGAAAGAAAAGTTTTGGTAAAAATAATTGCCTCCATAGTGCTCCAGGTCTCTGAACCCCTGGAAATCTGATGGAAATCTTTCAGAAATTAATTGCTGCTGCATTTGATCACTGAGGTGATAAAAAAGTTAACATGGAGAGAACAATATGCCATAACCTACAGGAACTCAGAGTTCCCACAATCGTCTCTAGTGTTCTTAATGAGAAAGGCTCACGGGGCCCTTCTAAGCTGAAACAACAAAGAATGGATTTTGCTTACAATCAGTTTGTTGGCTGCCTCTTTAATCTTGTCCACTTTCGCCTCAGAGAGCCCTTTGACATTGCAGAGGGCTCTTCTTGTTGTCATTTGTATCCCTTTGATGGTACAGATTCCTACTGACTTCAGTTTCTTAATGTCAGCCACATTCTGTTAATAAAGGAAGGGAACAGATTGATAAAATGCCAGCCTGAAAAACTCCCAGACTATGTCATGCGCTTCTGTGTCCATCTCCTTCCACCATGATGCCAATTTTAGACAAGCAACCAGGTGGGACCCACCCACCATGTAGCCGAATGTTCTGGAAATATCTGAGTAGAACATACCCAGCATGCTGCCAAATGTTCTGGCTGCGCTCTGATTTCCCAAGAATGTGAGTGAGACCATGGCAATGTAACAATTCAAAAGGAAAGTCTGTTGTAGAAAAGCTAGCAAGTTTATCACACATTCACCCCCTCAGTTCAGCTCCTTCCTTCTATAGAACTTTGTTACCATTATGTTCTTTTAAAAATTTTTGAAGATTTTTTCCCCTCTACCCTTGCAGAATGCAAATAACTACATCACCAAAGGACCAGAATTTTCTCTTACTTCTATTTTCTAAATCCAACTGAAAGAGATGAAACGTGAGGCTTCAAAAGATAATGTCGGAATTTTAACCATCAATGGATTGCCATTGAAATTACTTTCGTTTGCCATTCGAAGTTTGGATTTCTGTAAGAATCATTTGCTCTAATCACCTGACACAGAACTGAATTTCCTGCTGATGAACACAGTAAATGGAGATGGCTCTGAACACCTCCAGTTGAACCCGTGTTCTTAAAACGGGGCAGTTTTCCCTCTGGAGACACTTCCCAATGTCTGGGCAGATCTTAGTTGTCACAACTGGAGGTGTGCCACCGGCATATAGTGAGGAGCCAGGGATGCTGCTACACACCCTGCAACGCACAGGACAGTCCCCGCAACAAAGAATCGCCCAGTCCAAAATGTTCAAAGGGTCAAGGCTGAGAAACCCTGAATTGGACAATTTCACACAGCACTGAAAAAATACTTACAATTCCATGTTTTTGTAACAGGTCAATGTCTTGAAACAAAGATTCCTAAAGGAGATGGAACAGGAAAAAATGGAATTTTGATTCTGCATATCCACTGTTTTGCATCTTTTAAAGATTTAATTCAATATTATGGTCACTCCAAATTCCTCAAATTTGACTCCTCCAGGCAGATAGAGGTAGGATTGATAATGCTTACACAAACTCATTGTTACATACTTAGCCCCGGCCGGGTGGCCCCGTTGTTTGGAACATCCTCCCGTACACTGAAAGGTTGCGGGTTCTATCCCCAGTCAGGACACATACAGGAGGCAAAGCATTGATGTTTCTCTCTCTCCCCCCCTTGCCCTATCCCTAAAATCAATAAAAACATATCCTCCAGTGAAGATTTAAAAAAAAACAACACCACTTTCTTTAAGTACATACTTAGTAGAGCTAACATCAAAAGGACTGGGAAGTCCAGGACTTTTGTTGTGGCCTGTCCACATCTTAAGAGCTTAACCCAAAGGAGTGGAACAACATTTAACCTATTTTTAATGTTTTTTCAAACTTCTTCCCCACCAGGCCTTGCACGCCTTCCTCTGCTATTTGGTACCAGTATGCAGAGAAACCAATATGGCCATACCAGCTGTTATTTAAACAATTTCATGCCAATTTCGTAACATAATTTTAGGACTCACTGAATGGGAAATGTTGGGGCTTTATAGAAAGTATAATAAGATCTCTAGAAATGAGTCACTGAATGAGATTATAAACAGTGCAAAAGCATCCAAGAGCCCTGCCCAGGCCATTGGGATAGTGAGTTGAGCTGGTGAGTGCCTTTGGCTTACCAGTTTGTGAGGGCCTCACCCAAACAGCGATGCCTGACTTTGCAATCAGCCAGGAACAAAAACAGTCCCTGGGTCACCCGACTGCATTGGCCTGTGATAGTAACAGTGACAGCAGCACTGACAACAATAGTGACATCAGTGAAAGCAAATAAAAATGGGCCAGCCATTCAGGAGCAGCTGTGGTCTAGCATGAGATGTTAATATTTAACCATGGTATGAATAAAATGAGAATATAGACTTGGCGAATTTTTATTTCATGCAGTTGCTAAGTAACTAATATTAGCACCCCTTGCCCAGCAAGTTGTTGTTACATATTTGGAATATTGCCTCTTTCTAGAACCATATTTTCTTTCTAATCAGTTTCTAAAAATAGCAGCTAACAGAGAAGGAATTTCATTTTTGTGGCTGCCTGAATGTCTGCAATGTATCTTTCAATATTCTTGTCGTACCTCCTCATCTTGGAATGCTGATTCCTCCAGCACAACTTGATCCTCCTTCATACTGAAAGGTGAGCAGCAGAAAAACAAACAATTCTGGGAAAATAAGAAATATTATTTAAGAAGTACTCATAGATTGTAGAGTACAAAATCCTTTGCCCTTGATTTCATTTCAAAGCCACCAAGGACCAGAAGGACAATCAGAGAGACATTTATCGTATTTTGCCGTGTCTAATGCGCTCCCACGTGCCCGTACTAATTCCCATGTATAATGCGCACCTTATTTTCCCCTCAAAAATTTGGGCAACAGTGTGCATTGGGCAACATGGCAAATGCGGTAGTTTAGAATGGCGTGGCTGGCCGAACTTCTTTCTGCTGAGCATGTGGTGTTCTCTTTTCTGTGAGTGTATGTATGTCAGGGTGGGGGACTTAGTTTCTTCTCTCTCTCCTCGAAACTGGTCATTTTTTATATCTTTTGATCTCCTCTAGCACAGCGAATTGACTGATAATACCTTTTTTTATGATCTTGGAATGTTATTGAGAAGTGCATATTGCTATTTAACTTTTCGTGGTCATGTCAACAACATTCGAGGGGCTTCAACCTTCTGTTGTTCTTCCTGTACCCTCCCCGGCTCCTAGACCCTAGACCACCCTCAATAAATAGATTTTCTTTTTCTTGTTAATATGAACGCCTTTCTGCTTGCTCATTCTGAATGGGGTCTCTTATAGCATATATCTTTTTGCTTCATAGAACATTGGATGTATTTTGGGTCACTGGTTCGATGCCCAGTCAGGGCACGTGCCTGGGTTGTGGACCAAGTCCCCAGTAGGGGGCGTGTTAGAGGCAACCACACAGTGATGTTTCTCTCCCTCTCTTTCTCCTTCCCTTCCCCTCTCTCTAAAGAGAAAGAAAATCTTTAAAAAAAGTTAGGGTGGTTCCCCACTACTATAGTAGGGTAATATTAAGACCGATGAACAGCATCAAACAGTCTTTGACTGAACACGGTAGCAGTTGTTCTAAGCTCTCAGGCACCTACAGGCCACAGCGGTCTGCATGGGGGCAGAACGCGGGCCAGGAATCCCTTTTCTCGGTCTGCTCCGTCTCCTTGCCCACTACAAAGTGAGGGGTTGGGGCCCGGCTAACGGGGAACAGACTGCTGGGACACAGGCATGGCTGCCACCACTGTACTTCTAAGGGCTAAGTAACCAAGGCAAACAGGAGACACGGAACCTTCTAGAACACTGTCCCTCAGTTACTCAGACACACCGGCGGCCCAAGTAACGCCTGCTGGAGTCGGGTAATAAGAGGGGCGTAGTGATTTATAGTTTTCATTTGAACATTTCACCTAGAATGGCATCCAGTGTGCTTGAGCGTGGTGTTTTTATGGTACAGATTACGTATTGTGTGTGATGTCGTAATGAACGATTTTATAATAAAAAAGAGTGTTACTGGTGTCGGACCCCGCCTGTCACACTCGACATTCCGCACTGACTGTCCTCACGGACGGGGAGAAAACCACCCACTTCCTCCCCCGTGAACGACGGAAAAATCGCGCTGACACCCGCGTCCACGCGCCCCAGACGGAGCCCCGTGGGGGGCCGGGCGCGGCCTCCGCGGGCGGTTTCCCGACACCCTGGTCCCTCAGGAGGAGGCCAGGCGGCCTCTTCAGGCCGAGGTCCGACCTGATTGAACCCCGGGAGGCCGGAAGCCCCTCAGATCACGGAGACGGCCCCCGGCGGAGGGCCCAGCCACGACCACCCGGGTCACCAGAGAAGGGGCCCCTGGCGCTCTCCCTCAGACCCTTCACACGCTTCCCTTTCTGCTACAAACCCCGCTCGCACCCAGTCTCCCGAGGATTTCGAGGTGAACCCCCTCCGTGCCCCCCTAACCCACCCGGGCTTTCCAGTCTTCAGGGATTCTGACTCGCAACCAGAACTCGGAGCCCCGCGCCCCGCGCGCCCCGGAACAGGAGGTCTGGTTCCAACTCCCGGCAGTTTGGGCGCGGCGCGGAGACCCGTCTGGGACCCAGGGGGCGGGCTCAGGGTGGGCGGGGCGGAGGTGGGGGCGGGACGCTAGGGGGCGGGCCCAGGGTGGGCGGGGCGGAGGTGGGGGCGGGACGCTAGGGGGCGGGCCGAGAGTGGGCGGGGCCCTCGGCAGAACTGAGGGCGGGGGACCGAGCCCAGTGGTCACGGAGCATTTGCGTTGATACCCACTGCGTGCGTGCACTGAAGTGAGCCCCGAGGTGAGCTCAGGCAGCTGCGACAAGGCGGCCCTGGGGATTGTTCCGAGATGGAGAGCCCGCTGGGAAGGGACGAGAGGTGGAAGACCTCAAGGCAGAGGAGGGGTGCTGAGGGAGGGCGGCTGAGTGGCGGTAGGACTCGCAGTGGGGCTAGGACGACGAATATGGGGCTCGCTCTTTCCCCCCTGCTCAAGGCTTTCCTTTTCACTCCTAGTTTTTCATACCTGGCTTCACTGATGTCCCACCGTTCCTCATTTCTCTTTCTTCTCTATGACTCTCTTACCATTTGCCACTCTATTCTGCGAGGGAGGCATCCAGGGCCCATTCAGGACGGAGAGTAATTTTTCTTCGTCTTAACTTGAAATTTTAAATAGACAACAGAAGCCAAACATATTTTGGTCCAGCTTTTAAACAGGAATTTTAGGCTCGCTTTCATGTCAGCAGAGCTGCCGCCTCTGGCAGCGTCTTCCTTTTCCCCTTAAATGGAAACTGTTGAGAGTCGTGAAACATTTGAAAGAGCATCTGTTGAGGTGGAGGCTGTGAAGTATTTTGGATGAATGTCTGTGCTAACAGTTTTTTAAGTTCAAGACCTAGTACAGGGCGACCCTTTTCCTTCAGTGTCTGAATCATTTTGCTGGAATAAATAGCAAAAAAATTCCCACAATAGCAGCTGACATTTTGTAGGGCATTCCCCGCCCCCAGGTGGATTGTTTAAAGAGCCAATAAATGCCACAGCTCTTCCAAATCTGTTATTTTCCAGAAACACAGCCTGTCCTGGATGTTAAATGAAAATTAATGCCCATTTTTGGGATGAACTGGGCAGGGATAATAGGCTTTCACTTTGAGGGCTCACCTAAAATATAGCGATTTTTGAGCAACTTGTTAGATGGGGACATCAACTGTGCGGAAGAGCTGCAAAGAGCACAACAAGATGACTTAGGAAAATAAAACATATGCAGTTTGATGTAGTGACAGCTGGGAGAGAGAAATGTTCATAATATTTGATGGTTTGTGCAGTACACTTAAAGAAACTGAAATGAGCTTGGTAATAACAGATTTGTGAAGTAAGGATAAAAATCTTATTTGAATAGGATATTTGGTGGTCATATGCAACTTTTAAAAAGTTAAAAAAAAACACCAGAAACCCTGGGGTAATTAAAAAGTAAACTTGAAGATGTTCCTATTCAAATCAGAGTTAAAAAAAAAATGTCTTTCATATCATTCAAAAATTCTGAATATGATGAAGGTGACCTTTCAAACCAGTAGGGAAATGATGAATCCAATGAATGGTGTTGGAACAACTAGGTGCCCATCTGGAAGAAACGTAAAATTGGAACCATACTTCACACCTTATACCAAAATAAATTCCAGATGGATGAGGAAATTAAATCTGAACAATAAAATAATGAAAGTGCTGGGAAAAAAATATGAGACATAGTTCTATTATTTCAGAAAAAGGAAAATCTGTTTAAGTATGATATGAAACTCGGAGGCCATAAAAGACTCATAAAAATGACCACATTAAAAAAAAATCCTGCGTGGCAAAATACTGCTTTTCCATCCTAGATCTAGAGGATGGCAAGCCAGAACTTTTTTGTCCGTTAGTAACCAATTAGTAATTGTGTCAATTAGTTTTCACAACTTCTCAAATCCTTCAGCGAGTCCACAAGTTCTCTATAGGATTAAAAATCTTGTGTAAGTTTTGGAATATCCTAAGAATTTTTGAAAAGGCAGTGGGATTACCGTTAAGGCCTGAATTTTCCACCATCACACTTTATTGCCCTCTGTGGACAACCAACTTATAATCAAGTGCACGTGCAGGGTTTCACTACGTATATTTGAGCTTCCTCAAACTGGTGCCTATAGATATACATTCTTAGCGTTTCAAAAGCTCAAATTTGAGAAATGCTTTAATAGAACTAAAGAACGAAGGGTCATCACAAAAGAATTTCAGTGGGTACACCTCCCCTTAACCATATTTAATTCATTCAAAAGATTAATTTTTGTTAGGCACTGTGGCAGGTGTTGGGTGCAAGGGATTCGACAACAAAGATACAAACCCTAGTGGGGGCTACAGATGAGTATATAGGCAAATACAGTAGTACACGTATACACATACATGCATATACATGCATGTGTACGCACACACTTGCATATATGCATACATACAGGGTCCGGCAGAAGGAACGCCATTGAGTGTGGTTGGTAAGGCACGTGAATGTCTCGCACGAGATGGACGGCAATTTGAACATTTCACCTAAAGTGTCATATGGTGTGCTTGCGTGTGACATTTTTATGTTACAGAGTTACATGCTTATGATTTTGTAATAAAATAGATTACCAGCTCATAAAAAAGGGGTGTTATTTGTGCTGTATATATCAGTCATTTGGGGCTTTCTCATTTAGATTTATTTCCGAGTTTGAAAAACTCCCAAATTTGGCACATAGTGAGCCCTGTCCCTGAGAGTTTACTTAATCGCTATTTACTAAATACATGGTCCCTCTCTGCCAGATACAGAGACAGAAACGGGTCTGCCCTCAAGAAGCCAGCCATGAGTGTAGCAGGGAAGATGAACACAGGAACAGACACACACAGGGCAAAATAAGAGCAGATTATACATACATGCAGTTGGGAACCAAGCACACCTCCCCCTGGGGATCCTCACAGAGGTGGTAAGCCTTAATTTGGAGCTGGGAGGATAAGTAAAGCTATGCCAGCTGGGCCCTGGGAAAGACAGCGGGAACATGGAGGCTTGTTTAGGGAGCTGCAAGGGGAGCTGCCGCAGGGAAAGGTGCTAGGGAGACATGAGCTCTCAAAAGCCCAAGGTAACATCTGGTGGTAGTTCACATTTATGGCACAGACGCTTTCCACAGATTAACACATCCATCCCACACAAAGGCACCCTGAGGTAGGCGCTGTGTCATCTATTTACGGATGATGGGACTGAGGCACCACAAGGATCAATAACTGGCCCAAGGCTCACAGACTGGCTCGTGTATAGGTTCTTAACCAACATGCCCAGCCAGTACATGACAGACTCTCTATTCGCATGCGATTTTATTTTACATTTATAGAAGTGTGGCATAAGCACATACAGAAACAACTAAGCCTGCTGGAGGACAGTTCAGCCTTATTAGTTGCGTGGTCTTGGGGAAACGACTCAGCCTCTCTGTGACTCAGTTTCCTCATCTGAAAACCAAGACTTGTATTAGTGCTGAGTGGCTGTGAGAAGTGAGTGGGTTAACATGCTTGCAGTATCTGGGCTGCTGCGTGCAGAATGAATCGGAGCGGGTAAGAGAGGGCGAGGAGAACACCTAGGAGAACGCTCTAGAAATCCACGCCAGGGGGCATGGTGGCTTCAGCTACCAAAGGCCTCAGTCTGAAATGGGGAAATTGTAACACATTCACAGGACTACGGACGAGACAAAATAACGTATAATAATATGCTTGAAAGTGTCTAGTCCATAGTATATGTCTTTAATTTTTATTATGGATAATTTCAAATACATTCAAAAGTAAAACAGTATAATATTCCCATCAGCCAGCTTCAACAATTTTCAACACATAGCTAATCTTGCTTCACTTATACTTCTACTTCCTCCCTCATATTATTTTGAAGCAAATTCCATACATCATATAATTTCGTGTAAATATTTCAGTATATATCTCTAAAAGGACTCTTTTAAAAAATATAACCACAGTACCATTATCACACCTAAATATTAATAAAAATTTTAATATCAAATATCCAGGAAGCACTCAAATATCTATGTATCTCATACATTTTTTAAGTTTGTTTCAACTCCTCAGGAGAAAACTGCAAATAGAGAGTTGATTACAAGCACTCTCCCTCCTGGGAGCATGCCCGCACCTTTCCATTTTCTCTCTTCCTCCCCAAAGGCAGCATCTCCTAAACTCTAAGGGTCCCCATGAGACTTGCAACAAGGGGAGTCAGGGGCAGCAGGAGCTCTGCCTGGGCTAACCCCCCGAACCTGTCTCCAAGGCCCCCTTTTCTCTGACCTCTCAGTGAGCCAAGCAGCCCTGCCTGGGCTCTCCTGTTGCTTCTTCTGTCCTGAGCCCTTCCTTGTTTCACTGTCCCAGCTTTAGTAAATGTACTCTCAAAATAAATAAATAAATAAATAAAAGAGTTGATTGTGGCTTCGGTAACAATGGGGATGGACAGACTGCTCTGGTCACCTGGGCTGCATGGCAGGTGCTCGGCATGTCCTGGTTTCAGGAGAAGAGCAAACGTGTTAACAGCAATGACAAAAATAATAATGGTTGGTAGAAATTACCAAGTGAAATACCCTGTGCCAGGAACTTGGCATAAATTCTATCACTCAGTCATCACGAAAACACTACCCTGGTAGGCAGGCAGTCTTTTCTGTACTCAAGAAAACAAGTGCAGAGCCCTAGCTGGTGTAGCTCAGTGGATTGAGCGCGGGCTACGAACCAAAGGGTCGCGGGTTCGATTCCCAGTCAAGGCACACGCCTGGGTTGCAGGCCAGGTCCCCAGGGGGGCCACGTGAGATGCAACCACACATTGATGTTTCTCCCCATCTCTTTTTCCCTCCATTCCCTTCTGTCTAAAAATAAATAAAATAAAATCTTTAAGTGCAGAAAGGTCAAGGCATACCGCTTCTGGGCCTGAAGTCACACATCTGTTAAGAAGCAGGGCAGGGACCCAAAGGCCTGAATTTTCTGGGGCCAAAGCTTGAGCTCCTTCTCTACCACCCTTCCTGCACCTCTTTACCTGGATCGTATCTCCAAGGGGTGGTCACCAAGAGTTACACTCCAGGTTCAATGAAGAGCCATATCCCCAGGAGACACCATAGGTCCCAAGAATGCACTCACTTGCTTCTTGGTTCAGGCAAACAGCCACTGGCATGGTTTTTTTTCCTTTTGGCTGTGCCAAGCAGACTGTTCTCACCCAGAACAGGTCACTCCTTGTGCCATGAGGCCAAAGTGACACTGTCTGAGCCTCTCAGCCCAGGTGCACGTCCTTCTGCACACTGGCTCCTGTACCTGAGCCTCAGTGAAGTCTCTCTCCACTTGGTTTTTCTCGGATTTCACACAGATCTCCAGCAAAGTATTAATGCATTCTTGGTTTATACGTCCTACCCCCTCTTCTAGACTGTGAGCCCCTTAAGGTCAAGGACTGCGTCTTTATTCATTCCTGTATCCACAGGAACTAGTGCAGGCAAGATACACAGCGACAAAGAGTGAATACTGCTCAACCTCTCCAGGCCCCGGTGGGAGAAATGGAGGTAACAGCGCCATCTTGGGGACATTCACGGAGATGATGTCTAAAAAGGACAGCCCTGGTGGTGTGGCTCGGCTGGTTGGAGCATCGTCTTGCACACTGAAAGGTTGCTGGTTCTATCCTCAGTCGGGGTCCGTACTGGAGGCAACCAATGGATGTTTCTCCCTCACATCAACACCTCTTTCTCTTCCTCACTTTCTCTCTCTCTAAAAGCAATGAAAAAAGGTCCTTGGATGAGGATTTTAAAAAAATTAAATAAAAAGGATTTAACAGGACACTCACTACATAGTAAGTGCTCAATAAATTATGTCTCCTGTGATTATGTTACACAATATTATATACTCCATGGTGTTATTAATAAATAAGTGAATGAAAACAGTATTAAGTAATTGCATGAATGAATGGGGTGAATTAACTTCAGTGTGCACCCCGACTGTGGCCTGTGGTGGGAGTGCACTGTGATATTCTTTGCCCCATAGACTGGGAATGACTGGATGGGCCGCGGTATCATCTCCTTGTTTGCCCCGTTGTTCCTGTTTTAGATTAAACCCAACAACATGCGCAGGCTTCATCCCGAAAGTTCTCCCAATCCTTGGACAAGGGCTCCTGCAGGGGAGCTGGAAGGTGAGGGGCTAAGCAAGAACACTTCCTTTTTCTGCATTCATTTTGACTTCTTACTGACCTCTCTATGGATGAATCATAAAGAAACAAATAGAAACCGACTGAAAAACCAGTGTGATCAAGAGGAAGAAGAAAGGAATCCCCAAGATTATGTAAAGAGCCTAGAAATCCACCACCCAGAGTGAAGCAGGTCAGAAGGTGACATTGTAGACTACGTGAAGTGTCTGAATGTACTGGGAGAGGACTTGCAGAACCAAGGGAGAATTTGGAGCTGCATTTTAAGAAGTACATAAGAAAAAAATGAGAACACAGGCCGATTTAAAAAGAGAGACTCAGTTCCAGGGATATCAAACAGTTTTGCAAAAAAAAGAAAAAGAACCATAGTGCGCTCCGTGGCTCATGGCGACAGCACTGAAGGTTTAACAATGCTGATTAACGGTCCGATCACAATCACACAGACACACGCGGGGAGGATGGGGCGTGGGAAGTGTGTGCATGTGAGAGACCGCCTAGCCCTCACCCTTCCTACTGAGACCTCAGTAGATCAGGTCTAACAGTGAAAAATCAAGGAGCAGCTCTTGATCATGGCTGCCGCTCGGGACCCGCACTCACATACTGCCCTGCATGTGCCCCTTTGCTTCCAGGAGGGAGTCTTTCTCTCCTGCTGACCTGGTAGAGCATTCGCAGGTGCCTTTGCGTGCTCTCCAGCCTGGGACCATGGGCCCTTGTGGCCCAGAAGCCGCGTGGCCAGTGGCAGCACTGGCTCCACATGCAACCTCCAGGAGGGAGCCTGAAGCGGGGCAGTAGCTGAAAACAAGCTAAGCAGCCTGGGTGACCGCTGAGAAGCTGCCTCGGGCTTCAAAGGGCAGTACTTTAAAGTGGAACAGGAATTCTGGGCGCTGCCTTTTGTTTGGGTCTTGCTGAGGACAGCTGAGTTTTGTCTGGGTTTTGTGGAAGAGATGAGTTTTGAGATGGGGAGTCCCCCATGGTCCCAGATCATTCTGCATTGGAATAAAAACCTTCTTCCTTAAAAAAAAACCAAGGAGCAGAGCGGTATGATATTTAGACATAAGAGGGAAAACAAAGCCTAAAACAATCATTAAAGTGGAAAACATTGTTTCTGGGGAATGGGACAGGGGTCCAGGGGAGTGCGACTTTTTGTAACAAGCCCTGTAGAACTATTAATTGGTTAATTTAAGAAATATTTACTTATTTGCATCAGGCACTATTCTAAGTGTTTTACAAGTGCTAACCAACTTAATTCGTATAACAACTTTATGCTGTACACACTATTATCATCACCATTTTACAGATTTGCTGAATCCCTACTATGTGCCAGCCACAGGAGCAGGTGCAGGATATTCAACGCTGAGTGAGACAAAGCCCCTGAACTTGGAAGACTTACAGTAGAGAGAGGAACACAGACGTCTCCGGACCTATTCAGTGGAGCACGTTTGACAAAGCACAGATCACAAAATAGGCAGTGATGGCTGAGCTGGGCTTCAAGGGTCAAGTAAGAATCAGCCAGATAAAAACCTGTCTACAGCATGTTCGGGGGAGAGGAAAGAGCAACGAATACTTGTTAAAATGAACTGAATTGACTGGTCTCCTCTTCCACCGTAAAACGGATGTTAAAAAGAGTAGTATGTATAAGCTACTCCTAACCTGGAAGATTCCGTAGCCTCCCCAAAAACTGATAAAACTTTCTTCACATTAAGCTTACCTCTTAAGCCTTATCTTAAGAATAGTTAGGCCGCAGCTCGGGCCCTGGGGTCTCACTGCTTACCAAGTGTGAGAGCCTGAGGAACAGTCGTCACTGAGCCTCTCTGAGCATCGGCTGCCTCCACTGCAAAATGAGGATAAAACATCCCATTACCTCACAGGAATACTGGGACGATTAAATGATACATGGATCATGCTGAGAACGGAGTAAGGACCTGGCCAAACGAGCACTGAGTAAGTTCCCGCTGTGGCAAACTCTGCTGTGTGCCACTGCACAGGGTGGTGAAAACTAATGAATAAGTAAAAGTTACAGTTAAGAAAAATATTAGTTGTCATTTCTTAACAAATTATGAGATGCTTTAAGATATCAAACTTTGCCGATGTACTAAAAATTTGTATTTCGTACTATTCAATCATCCCTTATTGGGTACCAGCACATAAAACGATAAGGTTTTTATGGCCCCCACTCTGACCCCTGGCTGTCTGGACCCCGACAGGCAGGAGAATGAGGGCCGTGAGCTCAGGAAAATGCCCTGTGTCAGCATCTGCCCCTTCTCCCTCCAGCATCTGCACCTGAAGCCTGCCTCTTCCTCCACCCTAGAGCAGCAACCTGGTGAAACACTTGCTGGGCTGCTTTCTCTAAAATGGGTCTGCTCTAAATCTTCCAATCCAGAACGTTCCAATGTAGTTCTTTGCACTGCTTTGGGCCCAGGAAGTTTTCATGTTAACAAAAGTCTGAGAGCTTAGAGGAGAAGCATTTAACCTTGATCTTCAGTGTGTGTATCAGGGAAAGCTTCCTGGAGGAAGAGACATCCTTTGCCCTGACTCTGAAGAAGCAGCAGGATCAGGCTGCGGAAGGAGGGCCAAGGTGGGAGGGGTAATAGCATTTCTGCAGAGGATGCTTGTGCCAAGCAAGGCCTGGAGGCAGGAGGAGCTTGGCCTCTTAGGGCAGCTGCAGCAGCTCAGTGTGCTTTGAGAGGTAGTGGGTGGAGAGAGAGGAGGGAGGAAAGGTGAGCAGGGGCCACCTCATAAACACCTCGCTCCTGTCCAAGAGTTCGGATTTTATCCCTGGGATCCTTAGGGGGATGAGGAGAAACTGCAGGTTTTAAGCAAAAGAGTAGCATGGTGAGATACGGATTTTTAAAGAGATCCATGAAGAGGAGCATGTGCCTAGACGCAAGAGAGCCTCGGTTGCCTCCTTTGAAAAAGAGGAACAGTACAGTTTCCCTCTGAGGACTGTGCTGGGACTTGAACGGGATGCCTGATGGACTGTGCCCAGCACGGGGGAACACCACTTCTCAGTTCCTCTTTCAGTGTTTACAACAGGAAGAGCAAGTCTGCTCTAAATGTTTGGGGACACCGATCCTTAGTGACTTCTGAAAGAGGGGTCTGGAGGACGTTTGTGGACCCAGGCTGTGTCCTGTCTAAATGTGAAGCTCGGGGAGCGTGGAGGCACTTCCCTGTGGGTAAGAACTGGTGTGTTTTCTGAAGCTTCACCATTTCAGTTCCCAGCAGTGAGCGAGCAGGATATGGACATGACCCTAATCGGTAAGTTGGCCCAGGGCCTGGAGAACCGGGGAGTCCCTCTAGGCTGGGCTGGTCAGTGCTCTCAGACTGAGGAATGTAAGAAGTTTTAGAAAAAAAATAAGACGACTATTAATTATTGGCAGTTTCTATGCTACACTCTTTCTGTGGGTTGGCTCTTTCATACATGACAACCACCCATATTTCGTGGCCAGGGAAACAGGCAAGAGAACTTCGGGAACGTGACCTGAAGTCACAGAGGGGGCAGAGCAAAGATTGAAACGCCCAGATCTTTTTAGAGCTAAAGCTCCTTCTATTGTTCCACCTTCTCCCATGGGGAAAACTAGACAGTGACTCCTTTACCTGATAAATTTGAACCTGGGGCCCGTCCAGAGCAGCCATCCCTGCCACAACGTGGGTGCACCATGGAGCCATCATAAAGGAGGTGTTGGAGTTTGTTTGTACATGATTACCTTATCCTTTTTAATTTCTATTTTCTGTATGTTTTATAGCATACATATTACTATATTAGTATAGAAATATGTATGCAATTTCTAATTAATTAATGTATTATTAGGGGCTGGATTCTCCTAAATGTTTTTTTACTGAGAGAGATGAGATCAAGAAAGCCTGGGGGCCACGGACCAAGAGGTACAGCCAGGTTTCCACGTAAAGGTAAATATTCATGGGGGACTTTGCAAATCCCCCAAAATACATTCATACTCCCTTTGTGAAGACCGCCACCGGCCATCAGGATTTTAAAATCCAAATATGACCACATGGCTTCCCTGTAGAGTATCTTTCACTGTCTCTCTGTGACTTAGAAAATAAAGTGCTTCATGCACATCCCTTCATGATCTGTCCAGGGATCTTCTCCAGGCTCACCTCTCCCAGAAGCCCCTCACACTCTTTCTTGACCTCCTGCCTCTGAGCCTTGGCCTCCACTGCTCCACCTACTGAGAAGGCCAGCCTCTTTTCTCATGCCCTGCCTTCTGCCTGGCAAACACTTGACTCAGGTTAAGACGTACCACTTCTGGAAAGTCGGTGTGGCTCAGTTGGCTGGAGCGTCATCCCATACACCAAAAGGCTGCAGGTTCAACTCCTGGTTGTTGGTTTGATCCCAGTAGGGCACATATGGGAGGAAACCAATCGATGTTTCTCTCCCCCGCCCTACCTTTCTCTCTCTCTAAAAACCAATAAACATATTTTTTAAAGTGTTTCTGCATGGCTCCAGGCTGCTGCATTCTTTGTACCCTCTGTCAAGTAGCACCTCTGGAACTTATGGCATTTGTTGATATACCTGCCTTCTCTCTACCAGATTAAAAGCCCTCTGAAAATAGGAACTGTGTCTTAGCTACTGCTAGTTACCCAGTGTCTACAGCGGGGAACTTCTGAAACTTCTCCAAAACTGGGCTTGCTGCTATATAAAATGCGCTAGATAATCTCTACCTCATATGGCTGATATAAAGCTCACAATGAGCCCTGGCTGGTGTGGCTCAGTGGACTGAGTGCTGGCCTGCAAACCAAAGGGTCGCCAGTTCAATTCCCAGTCAGGGCACATGCCTGAGTTGTGGGCCAGGTCCCAAATAGTGGGTGCGTGAGAGACGGCCACACATTGATGTTTCCTCCCTCCTTTCCCCTTCTTCTCTCTCTAGAAATAAATAAATAAAATATTTTTAAAATAATAATAAATAAAGGTTACAATGAGGTTATGTTCCTAAAGTGTTAAGCTTAATGCTTGGCACAGAGTAATCAGTTAATAATGGTGATAATAAATTATCACCATTATTATTGTATCATAATTCAATATCATTAATTATAATATTTTAAATAAAATAATAGGTAAAATAGTAAATGCATAAATAAATATAGTTACCTAAGCAAAAAAGTCCCCACTCCTGTTTTTCACTCAGCCTAGGAAAAATTATTAATATAATGAACTCTCTCCTCTATCCTGGGAACTGTTATTTTTATTTTTCAGTCTTTGGCCACAATTTTCTTTTTCTCCCGCTGTGGTTCCACCTACCTGAAATCAGAAATGTCAGACATGCCACTGGAGCTTTCTAGTTCTAGGGAAGGGAATTCATCAGGGCTTGAAAGTGGGACGGGAGGGTAGTTCAATTTCTGTCCCTCTTTCTTCGCCTTTTCCTTTCTGTGGGGAAACAAAAAAGACATCAACAGTAATCAGCTCAAAAAACTCGGTGTGATTTCTTCAAAGTTTTCACTGGCATCTTGATGGGTGTTGAAAGAAAGGTTTACAAACCAGTCAGTAACGTTGGCGATTGCAGACAACTAAAGTGGAGTGTTGAATACACCACAATCACTCCCTCATCCATTTTCTAAGCAGTGACTGCGGACCTGCTGGATGCCGGGCACTAGACCCGGCCCTGGGAAAACAAGGTCACCTAGGACAAGATTCCAAACTTCAAGAACAAAGACCTTCAGTCTAGGGGGCTGGACAAGCAAACCTACAACTTGAGTGTGGTCTGAGGAGTGAAATCAGAAAAGAACGGGGCACATAACGGGGTCCCTGAGTAGGCAAGTCAGGGAAGAACTGCTAGAGGGGGCACCTGAGCTGAGATTTAAGGGGTTAGCTTGATTAAGAAGCAGTTGAAGGAGAGTCAGGTCTGAGGGAGCAATGATAATATTAGTGAATTTGACTGTTGCATTTTCATACTTCTGAGCTGAGAATCTAAAATGAATATCAGAAAGAGTGTTAATGAGTAGCCATTGATCCTGTAAGGTGGGTCTCAAGCTAAACTGCTATTATCAAAAACTGTGGTCTGCCCTGGCTGGTGTAGCTCAGTGGATTGAGCGCAGGCTATGAACCAAAGGGTTGCTAGTTCGATTCCCAGTCAGGGCAAATACCTGGGTTGTGGGGCCAGGCCCCCAGTGGGGGCCACATGAGAGATAACCACACATTGACATTTCTCTCCCTCTCTTTCTCCCTCCCTTCCCTTCTGTCTAAAAATAATAAATAAATTTTTAAAAATCTTAAAAGAAAAAGAACTGTGGTCTTTTTCTGGTTCAAAGGAAAATTCAAAGGAGAAGGTTTAAGATTGGAAAGTTTCCTTGGGTAAATTTTTCATCTCACTTAAGATTTGATATCTTCATTTCTAAAATAAAGAGTATAACACCACCTATCTGTGGTAGAGATGAGTCACTAACCCATCATACTCTCTCCCCTTTCCTTCAGCAATGGAACCAGTTTTTGTTTAAGATGGCAATGAGCCCGTATTTCAAAATAAAATAAACCTACATTTTTCCCAGCCTCCTTTGAAATTAATATAATCATGTGACTAATATCTGGTCCTTGAAATAAAGTGGTAATGTTATATGGTATTTCCAGGGGAGTTATTAAAAGGGGGGGATAGTGATAGACTACAAATGGCCATGAATGATCTTTCTGGGGTGATAAAAAAGTTCTGAAATTAGATTATAGTAATTATTGCAAAACTCTTTAAATTTACTAAAACACATTGTACCCTTAAAATGAGCAAATTTTATGGTAAACTGAAACTCAAAAATGTTATGAAATAGTAATAGTTATATAATTATAAAAGGGCATTTAAAATGTTTTAAAAATAGCCCTGGCTGATGTGGCTCAGTGGATTGAGCATAGGCCTGTGAACCAAAGGGTTGCTGGTTTGATGCCCAGTCAGGGCACATGCCTGGGTTGCTAGCCAGGTCCTTGGTTGGGGGCATGAGAGAGGCAACCACACACTGATGTTTCTCTCCCTCTCTTTCTCTCTCCCTTCCACTCTCTCTAAAAATAAGTAAATAAAAATCTTAAAAAAAAAAAAGTTTTTAAAATAATTATTTTCTTACAGAGGAAGAAGGTGCTGTAGCCATGTACTCATGCTGTAGCAGAGAGGTGTAAGTGGAAATGTTATTTGGGACTTCTGGAAATGCTCCTTAAAATAGGATGGGGTTATGGATTAAAAGTAAATTGATGGAGAAAAATATTCCATTCTAACACTCATCAAAAGAAAGCAGAAGTGGCTACACAAACTTCAGACAGAGCACACTTTAAAGCAAGGAAAGTTATTAGGAATAAATAAAGTTATTATACAATAATAAAAAGGCATATTCTCCAAGAAGACATAATTCTTTTTTTTTTTTTTAACTTATTTTTAGAGAGAGGAGAAGGGAGGGAGAGAGGGAGTGAAACAGCAATGTATGGTTGCCTCTCACATGGCCCTCATGAGGACCTGGTCCGCAACCCAGGCATGTGCCCTGACTGGGAATCGAACCGGGATCCTCTGGTTCCCAGGCTGCGCTCAATCCACTGAGCTACACCAGCCAGGGCAGAAGACATAATTCTTAACGTGTATGCTCCTACCAACAGAACACCAAACTGCATGAGGCAGTAACTGAACTGCAAGGGCAAACACATGAATCTGCTATCACAGTTGGAGACTCCAACGCCGTCTACCCGAATCTGACAGACCCAGCAAGCAGAAAGTCAGTGAGGACGTGACTGAACCTAGCAACACCATCACTCAACTAGATATGATTGACATCAAAGACTGCACCACCCAACAACATCAGAACACACCTTCTCCCCAGGTTCACCTGTAACACACACTGCAACAGACCACATTCTGGGCCAAAAAGTATACCTTAACACATTTAAAAGATCAGAAATCAAACAATGTTTGTTGTCAGACCAAAATGGAATCAAATAGGAATCAATAACACTGGAAAATCCCCAAATACTTGGAGATTAAACAATATACTTTTAAATATCATACTTTTCAGCCCTGGCTGGTGTAGCTCAGTGGATTGGGCGCGGGCTAGGAACCAGAGGGTCCTGGTTCGATTCCCAGTCGGGGCACATGCCTGGGTTGCAGGCCAGGTCCCCAGTGAGGGCCATGTGAGAGGCAACCACACATTGCTGTTTCTCTCCCTCTCTTTCTCCTTCCCTTCCCCTCTTTCTAAAAATAAATAAATAAAATCTTTAAAAAAAAAAAAAAAATAAAAAATAAATAAATATCATACTTTTCAAAGGAGAGATCTCAACAGAAATTTTAAAATATTTTGAATAAATGAACATGAAAATACAACTTATGAAAATTTGTGGGATGCTGAAAGCAGTGCTCAGAGGGAAATTTACAGCATTATATGCATATACAAAAGAAGAAAGATCTAAAATCAATCAATCATCTAAGTTTTCACTAGAAAGTAAAAGCAAACTAGAGAAATAAGAGCAAAAAAATTAACTCCAAAGTAAGCAAAATAAATAAATAAATAAATAAGCATAAATAAATAAATTTAAAACAGGAAATCAATAGAGAAAAATCAACGAAACCAAAGCTGGTTTTTTGAAACAGTCAATAAAATCGATAAATCTCTAGCCTGGCTAACTAAGGAAAAAAAGAAAGGACATGAATTACTAATATTGGAAATGAAAGAGGAGACATCACTACAGATCCCATGGACATTAAAAAAATAACAAAGGAGTATTATGAACAATTCTAAGCTCATAAATTGGAAAACCTAGATGAAATTGACCAATTCCTTAAAAGACATAATCTGCCAAAACTTGCACAAGAAGATACAGACCACCTGAAAAAAAAAATATATATATATAAAATTTAATAAAAAATTAATAACCTTCTGACTTCCGGCCAAGATGGAGGCGTAGGTAGACACACTGTGCCTCCTCACACAACCAGAAGAAGGACAACAAATTTAAAACAAAAAACAACCAGAACTGACAGAAAATTGAACTGTCTGGAAGTCCAACAACCAAAGAGTGAAAGAAACATTCATCCAGACCGGTAGGAGGGGCGGAGACAGGCAGCTGGGCAGAGAGGACTCACAGCAAGGCAGTGGCTGGTGGACTGGGCAGTCCCACATTCGTGTGCAGATAAACTAGGAGGAACAACTGGGGAGTAAGACAAACCACACAACCCAGGGTTCCAGCGGGGAAATAAAGCCTCAAACCTCTGACTGAAAACACCTGTGGGGGTTGCCTTGGCAGTGGGAGAAACTCCCAGCCACACAGGAGAGTTCACTGGAGAGAGCCACAGGGTCCTAGAACATACATAAGCCCACCCACCTGGGAATCAGCACCACAAGGTGCTTGTAGGTAGCAGGGGAAGTGACTGAAAATGAGATGAGAGCTGAGCAAGCACCATTGCTCCCTGTCAGGCCCCACCCCCACATACAGCATCACAATGCAGAGATGTGGGTTGCCCCACCCTGGCAAATACCTAAGGCTCTGCCCATTACTATGTAACAGGCGTGCCAAAAAAAATGACCCAAATGAAAGAACAGATCAAAGCTCCACAAGAAATACAACTAAGCAATGAAGAGATAGCCAACCTATCAGATGCGCAGTTCAAAACACTGATAATCTGGATGCTCACAGAATTGGTTGAGTATGGTCACAAAATAGAGGAAAAAGTGAAGGTTATGCTAAGTGAAATAAAGGAAAATGAACAGGGAACCAGAACGGGAAGGAAACCGGGAACTCAAATCAACGGTTTGGATTAGAAGGAAGAAATAAACATTCAGCAAGAACAGAACGAAGAAACAAGAATTCCAAAAAATGAGGAGAGGCTTAGGCGCCTCCAGGACAACTTTAAACGTTCCAACATTCGAATCATAGGGGTGCCAGAAGGAGAAGAGGAAGAGCAAGAAACTGAAAACTTATATGAAAAAATAATGAAGGAGAACTTCCCCAATCTGGCAAATGAAAGACTTCCAGGAAGTCCAGGAAGCTCATAGAGTCACAGAGAAGTTGGACCCAAGCAAGCACACACCAAGGCACATTATAATTACATTAGCCAAGATTAAACATAAAGAGAGAATTTTAAAAGCAGCAAGAGAAAAGGAGATATTACCTACAAAGGAGTTCCCATTAAACTATCAGCTGATTTCTCAAAAGAAATCTTGCAAGAAGGGGCTGGAAAGAAGTATTCAAAGTCATGAAAGGCAAGGACCTACATCCAAGATTACTCTATCTAGCAAGGCTATCATTTAGAATGGAAGGGCAGATAAAGTACTTCCCAGATAAGGTCAAGTTCAAGGAGTTCATCATCACCAAGCCCTTACTTATTATATGAAATGCTAAAGGGACTTATCTAAGAAAAAGAAGATAAAAAATATGAACAGTAAAATGACAACAAACTCACAAATATTAACAACCGAACCTAAAACAAAAACACAAAGCAAACAACTAGAACAGGAACAGAAGCACAGAAATGGTGATCACATGGAGGGTTATTAGCAGGGGAGGGGGAGGGGGGGAAAGGTAGAGGGAATAGGTAGCATAAATGGTAGGTAGAAAATAGACGGGAAGAGGTTAAGGATAGTATAGGAGAGCCCTGCTGGTATAGCTCAGTGGATTGAGCGTGGGCTGCAAATCAAAGGGTAGTCGGTTCAATTCCCAGTCAGGCACATGCCTTGGTTGCAGGCCAGGTCCCCAGTGGGGGCCACGTGAGAGGCAACCACACATTGATGTTTCTCTCCTCTTTCTCCCTCCCTTCCCCTCTCTCTAAAAATCAATAAATACAATCTTTTTTTAAAAAATCCAGCAATTCATGATAAAAACTCAGCAAACTAAAAATAGGAGGGAACTACCTGATTTTGATAAAGAATATCTACCAAAAAAAAAAAATGCAGCTAATGTCAAACTTAATGGTAAGAAGTTTGAAGCTTTCCCACTAAGGTCAGAAACAAGGCAAGGATATTGCCCCTCATCACTGTTTTTCTCTCTTTAGGGATTGATTAATTGATTGATGGATTTTTAGAAGGAGAGACAGACACAGAGACAGAGAGACAGAGACTCAGCCCTCTTCTTCCTTTCCTTGTTAGAGTGGCTGGTCCGGGACACAGACCATGAGCTGGGACTCCAGCAGCCAACTTGATGGACTACGAGGGTCCCTCAGGGAGGAATGCAAGGGCTAGGAAGATTTTGTTTTGCTTTTGTTTTCCAGAGAAATTGAAATAAATTGACTTCAGGCTTGAGGATACTGGACTAGTAGAAAATAAAGTTAAGTGGAAGTCTGTCTACTAAATGCAGGATCCCTACCCCACTTCTTTCCTCTGTTTTCTGAATGCCGCTAGCCAGGCATACGCCCCATAGGCAAAGGACTGGAGGATTCTTCCCCTAAGAAAATGACCTGCTGCTGAGAAAACACATGTAGATGGTGATACCTGAGGGTCTTTTAGTGAGAAAGCTGCCTTGCTTTCCTGTTGCCAAAAAGAGAGAATCCACAAACTGAAAAGCTATGCCTCTGATACTTACTTCCACTGTAAGTTTTTTAGAGCTTTATTCTTACGTATAAAGACAGCCCAGGATCATCTATAATTTAAGGAAGAACTCAAAGATGAAAGAGAGAGTTCAAAACAGGCAAATAAACAAGAAAAAACCCCACAAAAATGCCCGAGAAAGATACCCATAGCAATAATATGGGAGTCAGAAGAAACTTAAAAAATAAAGATTAATGCCCTGGCTGGTGTGGCTCAGTGGACTGAGTGCCTACCTGTGAGTCTAAGGGTTGCTGGTTCGATTCCTGGTCAGGGCACATACCAGGATTGCTGGCCAGGTCCCCATCTGGGAGCTTGGGAGAAGAAGCTGATCAATGTTTCTTCCACACATTGATGTTTCTCTCCCTCTCTTTCTCTCTCTCTTCCCCCCTCTAAAAATAAATAAAATCTTAAAAAAAATAAAGATTAATATCCTCAGTTATAGATGAAAATATCACATCCACGAAATAGAAGAGAATGCTATGAAAAACGAACAGCCAAAATATAAGAGCAGACTCTAGGAAATTAATAATGAAGTAGAATTTTTAAAATTAAAAGAAGTGTTGGAAGATAAAATGCAGACAGAAATTCATACGGATGACAACAGAAGAATAAAGATGAGAAAATTAGAAAATCAATCCAGGAAGCTCCAATAACTGAGTATAATCCAGAAAAACAGAGCTAGGAAAATAAAGGGAAAGAAATAATTAAATGATAAAAATTCTTAGAATTGGAGGATACTACTCTCCAGTCTGACAGGATTCCCAATCCCAATGAAACACAGTAAGAAAAAGACTGACCCCAAGGTCATGACTGTGACATTTCACACCACTGGGGATAAAGACAATACCTAAAACCTTCCACAGAAAAAAAGTAGGACGGAGAACATTCAAGGCTGTGGGAATCAGAATGGTATCATGCTTTTCTTTCTTTTTTTTTTTTTTTTAAAGGTTTTATTTATTTATTTTTAGAGAGAGGAGAAGGGAGAGAGAAGGAGAGGGAGAAAGCAATGTATGGTTGCCTCTCACATGGCCCCCACTGGGGACCTGGCATGCAACCCAGGCATGTGCCCCGACTGGGAATCGAACCGGGACCCTCTGGTTCCCAGCCTGCACTCAATCCACTGAGCCACACCAGCCAGGCGGTATCATGCTTTTCAACAAAAACTAAAAGGCAGGAAATTTTTTTTTTCAAAATTCTGTGGCAAATGGACTTTTAATTTAGAGTTTTATTCCCAGCAAAACATTTGTCAAATACTAATCAAGAGCCAAGTCATTGAACATGTAATGACTGAAGAAACCTTCCCATGTACCTTTTCTTGCAGAACTGCTAGAAGATGCGCTCCAACAGAGGGAGGAAGTAAAATAAGGAGGAAAAAGACACGTGACCTGGGAAACACGAGGCTCTGGCCCAGTCCAGCTGACAAAGGGAAGTCCCAGGATGATGGAGGACAAAGCTCCCAGATGGTAACTGCGAGGAAACCTAGGGCACACCAGTCTAGGCTGGTGGGGGATGAGGGCCTGAGAAGAACTCCAAAATTAAAAAAAAAATAAAAAGAAAGAAAGAAGAGGAAGAAATTAATAGAATGGCTCCTCACTTTCAAGATCTTCGGCCACAACTTTTTCTTAACCTTTTAAGTCTGCATCTGCTTGCAGTGCAGAGAAAAGAACAAGCAGCAAACTGCATCCGCCCTCGTTACAACCGCACTATCTAATAGTATACGATACGTTTGAGAATATGGAAAATAATGCTTAGGTTTTTTTTAAAGACTTTATTTATTTATTTTCAGAGAGAGGAAAAGGGAGGGAGAAAGAGCAATGTATGGTTGCCTCTCACATGGCCCTCATTGGGGACTTGGCCCACAACCCAGGCATGTGCCCTGACTGGGAATTGAACTGGGACCCTCTGGTTCCCAACCCGTGCTCAATCCACTGAGCTACACCAGCCGGGCTAATGCTGCTTAGTTTTTGACAGCTCTTAACAATATGGAAGAAATGATCAACAGATTATGTCACAGAAGGAAAAAAGAAAAATCAAGAAACACAATGTATGTATGTTATTTAGAAGAATGGACCTAAGTTCTACAGCTAAAGATTGAAATTTCTGTACAGGAGACTCCCGGATGGCTGCTTCTGGGCTGCAGGACAGCGGACTCCAGGTGTGGCCTATGGGACCCCCTGAGGCCCCTCCGTTCCCTCCTCAGCCCTCCTTCACTCCCTGCCCAGCCAGACCCAGGGGCATGCTGATAACTTTGAGCTCTACAAGCTGGCTAGAATGGCAGCCCATTCGTTCTTCGCCACCCCAGCAAACCAGCAGCGCTGACCACTCCCTGCTGTGTTCCCTTTTGAAGTGTTCTCTTAGGGCCTATGCAACTTGTAGCATGTTACCTATTTACATACCTTTTTTCCTCCTTCCAGACTGCAGGGACTTTAACCTATTTATTTCTTTGTATCCTAAGCGCCTGGCATAGAAGGTCGTTAGTCCACGTTTACTTGGCACGTCTGTGCCTCCATTCTCTATTCAGTAAAATGGGAGTGATGTTATTTAATAGGGTTTGATGAGATGTAAATAAAACAAAGTGCGTATGATGTCTGTCTGATGGCACGTCACCCATTCTGACCCACGTCACTGACAGCGCCCCGCTCTCTCGGGCCTGGCTTGGCACAGCGCTGCTTCTCTCGGCACACAGTGTCGATCCAGGCCGGGAGGGCGGGCGTGGCCCAAGCAGAGCAATCAGAGACTTCGATGAGGTTTGGTGCCTGGAGGCTGGGAAGGAATGTCACTCTTCCTTTAGGTCACGCACTATAAGGAAGGACTAGGCTTATCTCTGGCCTTCCTTCTTTCTCTGGGAAAAGGGGCGGCTTGAAAAAAAAGCCAGCAGGCAGAGGGTGAGAGGCTGAGACAGGGAGGGAGAGAGAACCTGGAAATATCACTGAGCCCTCAGGGCCAATGTGCCTGTGGCCGCTTGTCTGTGCACTGCCTGGTTACTGAAGCCACTGGCTTGTCCCTCCGCTCAAGCTCCTTTGAGCTGCTTTCCTGGCACTTGCAACCACGGAGCTCTGACTGATACAGTTTATAAAGTACAAATGCTCGGCACAGAGGGAGTACAGAGTCATTGGTAGCTCTTCCACCACCACTAATAATAAAAACTAAAATGAGAATGGAGTGAGGCACACATAAAGGTGGGTGAACTTTTACATGTTCTTTTCCACATGCTAAGACTTCTTCCACTGTTCACATTTGTACTTTTCCCCTGGTATTTTTTTCAAACCAACCTTAAAAGGAACGCACTCTCCCTCTGAAGGCTTCCTCCAGATTTCTTTTTAGAGGATTCCTCGTTGAGGATCGAAGGGAGGATGAACATGCGGTTTGCCTTCTTTTTCTCTGCTTCCCTTTGGTCCACATTCTTCACTTCCCTGCGGAAAATCGCAAAGACACAGAGGAAAAGACTGAAGGGCCAGCACGATCTCTCCTCTCTTATCTTTGTCTGTGAAGAGAGGCCAGTATTTACAGTCACTCACTATGTCTGTCAAAAGAAACTGAGCAGAGAGCTGACCACGCAGCAGCGACTCAGCCATTGCTGTGTGCCAGAGGTCCCGGCAGCCCTGGGAACAGAGAGGAATACTGGCGGTCCCTGAACTCAAGGAGCACGTATCTAAATTAGGAAGAGGGGTGAGGAACCCCACAGTCTGAAAGAAGGCTGAAGCGTGAGCTTTGAGGGCAAGCTGAATTCAAGTTGGGGCTCTGCCGCCTGCTGTGTGACCTCGGGCAAACCGTGTGACCTCTCGTGCCAATGTGCTCATCTCAGCACAGTGGAAACAGAGCCTGCGGCTGGGGTGGGACTGGGGTTACCGCAGGTCAGGAGCTGGGCCGTGCCTGGCACACAGGGAGTGCTGGATAAAGTTGGCTGCTGCTGCATCCGTTACAGGAGGTTTTCAGTGGGATGTGTTTCGGAAAGCTTGGGGTACACCGAATGGGGAACGCTGACTTGGGTAACGTATCAGCTGACTTCTGAAGTGTGAGTGCACATTTACTTGAGGAAGAAGCAGGTTATGAGTGTTCAAAGTAGACAAAATAGCAATAAATAAATACGTGAGAGGTGAGAACGCTGTCATATACTTCTCCATCGCTGTAGGATAGATGTAGAACGACTGATTATTTAAAAACTAGCATTGAACTTGGCCCAAATCAGTGGTTATTCCAATGGAGGGGGGTCTTCCCACAAGTCGAAGGAAAAAATTATGTTGTGACAACATGGTCACCTTTGTGATCTTCCGCTGCAACCGATCTGTAACTTTTCGGAGCCTGCTCCTGCTTGCAATGGAGACAGACAAGTGGCGGCAAGCTGCCCGTGTTACTGACCCCATTTCTCTAACAAAAGGTGTAATTCCTTGACAATATTTTCTGTGTTGGCATTTCTTGAGATGTTGTAGCCTGCACACGTCATAGGCTCCTACTTTCCATTGGTAAAAGCATCGTTAGCTTGCATAACAGAATCATATGTTGAAACATTTCACAGAGTTCTGCGGAAAGCATTCTGCACTATGGATGCTTTGCCCCCAGACCAGAGCGAGGTCAGGGCTCTGGACTCACAGGAAACGAATTCCTCAGCAGCAGCACCTGCTCCTTCATGGCACAGCTCCACCTGCAGGTGGCAACTGGCTCTTCCTCCACCAGAGAGGAGGACCCGGTGGTACCCAACCTGCGGTGACGCCATCCCCCCCACAACCCCAGGTTCTGTCACTGCCAGGTTGAGCCAGACATCTCCTTTCACTCCCATGACCACTCCGTGAGTCCTACTGGGAGTGTCCCCAGTATGCAGGTGGCATCCAGGCCTCCCCGGGCAAACTGACGGACCTAACTCACACAGAGGACGAGGCAGCGGTGCCTGGCGCTGTGGGGCCTCCCACTTGGGCGCCAGTGCCCCTCACTGATGCGCTTTACTGGGGAACCGAGTGTGACTGATGTCCCCAAAGGGCCCTGGCCCCTCTACAGGCAATGTTCTACATCGACAGTCGTCGCCTTCTGTTTGTGTTATGTCTACCATTTAAAAACAACTTTTAAAATTTTATAACATATAAAGTTTATATAAAAGTAAAGAAAGTAGTATAACGAACACTACTTACCCACTCTCTAACTTCAACAGTTACCAACAGAAGGTCCATCCTGACTCATCTGTTGCTCCCTTTGGCCCCTGCCCCCACCCCAAATGGATTATTTTTTTTTTTTTTTAAGATTTTATTTTTATTTATTTTTAGAGAGAGGAGAAGGAGGAAGAAAGAGAGAGAGAGAAACAGCAATGTATGGTTGCCTCTCACATGGCCCTCACAGGGACCTGGCCCGCAACCCAGGCATGTGCCCCGACTGGGAATCAAACCAGGACCGCTTGGTTCCCAGCCCACGCCCAATCCACTGAGCCACACCAGCCAGGGCCCAAATGGATTATTTTAAAGCAAATCGTAGACACCATGTCATTTTACCCACAAATATTTCATTAGATATGTCTTTCAGATGGCCCTTTAAAAATAACAACAAAACTATTATAATCTCTTTTCAAAGGGAACACAGCAATAAAAGGAATTCCTTAGTATCATCTAAAACCCAGTCGATGTTCAAATAAAATAAAAACCTGGTTTCTGTGATTGTGGAATTCACATTCTGACCACAAGAAAGTTCAATGCACTTAAGATGTTACAGGGCCAGCCCCGCAGTGAAAAGTTCCTCTGATGTGCTACAGAAGACAAGCGCTCGAACCCTGCCACCCCCCTAAGGCCCCCAAATACCTGAGGAAGGTGTCTTGCAGTTCCTTTAGGTGCTCATCAAAGTAAGTCCACTCACTCCAGTAGAGAAGGCTCAGCTGCCGGAGGGCATCCTTTCGCTTCTTCATGTTGCACAGGGTCATGCTGATGATGTCAACATAGGTCAGGCTGGACTCAGTGGCCTTCACGGTCAAGGAGAACCCACCCCGTTGGCCAGAACTGACTCTCAGTGTTATCAGCGGGGTGTGCCTGGGGCATGGGGAGGAGGGACGGTGAGACGGCAGAGTGGGGAGACGCTCTGTCTGTGGGCAGGAAGTGACTCTCTGCTCTGTGACCTTGGCCTGCTGTGGAAGGAGGCCATCCTCTCTGCAGCCAGGCCGCTCCCAAGCCCTGAATAAAGCCCTTCTCTCTTTCCGCTGATGGAAGGGCTCGCCGATGCTTTTCTAAGACTGTCATCTGCAAGTCTCACTCTGTTATCTTAGTGGTGACTAGGAAGGAATTCCAACGTCTTTCCTGCCAGGTCCAACGCCTCACTGCCTTGCTCATGTTTGTTTGTCGAGAGATTTCCTCCCCCTCCCGTCCCCCACCGCACCCCGCCTGGACGGGTCAGAATCTCAGCTACGCTGGTCGCTTGTTGTGGGAGCTCAGACAAGGTGCCCGTCATCCTTCGCACCTCCAGTTCCTCATCTGTAGAACAGGGGTAACAACACCGGCCTTAGATGATGGCAGTAATAGTAATAATAGTTATTATTATTCAGTACTAGCTGTATGCCACTTAATCCTGGTCACAACACTGCTGGTTTGGTTTAACTACCCTTATTTTAGGAAAGAGACGACACAAATACTGAACTCAGGGCTAAGCTGTGCACCGGAGATCTGAAGGCCACGGGTTGCTGGGGGGCACTCAGATCCGGGGCTGTGTACCCCGGCCCAGGCTTCATCCACTACACTGCGCGATCTTGACAGACCAATGGGTGATATAAGGAAAAGCATTTTAGAACAAGAAAGTGCCGAGAACTGTGGGCTGTTATTCTCTGCCTGTAGATGTGTAAATAGGTTTGCGGAGAGGAAGTGCTAAAAGGCAGCAGTTTTAAGTCCTGCCTAGTTCCTTACGAAAGCTCCTCCTGATGGGGAGCTATAGTTGCTAGGGACCATTCAAGCACCTGTTACCGAAGCCTTTACCTCTAGAGTGCTTGTACTCCGCAGAACAGTCCTATGAGGAAGGGACGGTCATCCCCAGTTTACAGATGAGAAAGTGAGGCTCGGAGAGAAGCCAGAGCTTGTCTAAGATCACTCAGCTGGCAGGCAGTTGAGCGGGTTCCCGAGTGCAGGTCTGAGTCTCTGTTAGGACTTGGTAGACCCTCTATGGTAAAGTGCCAAGACTCTGGCCACCAACGCATCACACCTGCTTTCTGAAGGTCTGAGCTTCTTACCCGCTCTTTAGGGTAAATGCCAGTGGGGCCAGGGCTGTGCTGGTGTGTCTGAGGAGGGTTTTAGAAAAAACACACACCTAGACACCAAAATTCCTGCTCAGCACATACTCCGGGGTCCCAGAGCACCTGGGAGGCATTACTGACTTGCGGGGTATGTGAGAGTGCCGAGTTAGCGCTTTCATTCTGGTCTGTGGGAAGAAACTTTGTACACAGGGTAATCAGCTTGCCCAGGGTCCCACACAGCCATGCATGAGGCGGACGTGGGTCTAAATGAGCAAGATTCTGACCCTGAGGCTTATATTGGCAGCGACCCTTGAAAGGCACCTACTCTGTGCCAGGCGCTGTATTAAGGGCCGGATGCCTCCCCCCTTCCCTTGCTTCCGGGAAGAGGAAGCAGGGGCCTGGAGTCATGTGCACCCTGTCCATGCAGGAAAGGATATGGGATGGTCTTAGGTTTCTCCCTCCGGATTATCAGCACGTCCTGGCCACTGTGCCGCAGGGTGACGTAGTTCAGGAGGAAGTACACGATCAGAGGGCTCTTCCCATAAACGTTGAAGAGGCTCGAAGTCAGCTCAGGGTTTTTGCAGGCAGGGTGAGACTGAGCAGAAAAGAGAGCAGGAAAAAGAATACTGTCGTTTTACAGCATGCGTCAGGAAGTGTAAAGGCACTCACGTCCTTTGATCTGGTAACTCCAGTGTGAGGGCGCTCTCCCTAAGGAAGGTGGCTAAAATGTAGAAAAACGGTTTAGGCACAAAGATGTTTACTGCAGAGACTTTTACTATAACAAAGTATCAGAATAATAGTCATGAAGCTATTAATATCCCTAACCAAAGGTATAGTATGCCAGTATTCAAATGTTTATGAAGAGTTGGCATTAAAATATTGTTTCAGATATAATAGATTAGAACAAGATGCAAAATTGAACAGATAATATTATATATATGAAATAAATATAATTATATGAAATAACTGGGTAAAAAAATAGGTGAGAGACTGGAAGCAGTTACCAAATAGTTGAGGGGTAACCACCACGCGTACTCTGTTCTAGGAGTGAAGATTCAGCTAAAAATAAGACAAATTCCGGCCCTTGTGGAGCTGGCCTTACAGTTGAAAGAAAAACAATAAACAAACCAAGGAACAGAAGAATACAAAGTATTGTGGAATAAGTGCTTCAGATAAGAATCGAGCAGGGCAAGGAGTAAAGGGCGGTGTGGTGGGAGACTAGAGAGCGGGAACCTTCCACGGGGTGGGCGGGGAGGGCTGCCTGAGGAGGGGCGATCCTGGCAGATCCTGAGGGGTGGGTGGGAGGAAGAGCTGCAGATGTTCCAGGCAAGGGGGGCCCTGAGGCAGAGAGAGCAGTGCAGGGTAGCAGGGGGCCAAAAACAAGGCTTGCGTGGCTCAAACGGAGACTCTCTGATGAAACTGAGCAGGGAGCGGGGCTCTGGGCCCTAGATTCTTTTCCCAGACGGAAGCCACTGGAAAATTGTGATCCAGGTACAACATAATCCAATTAATTTTCCTAAAGATCCCTTTGACTGGCGTGTGGAGAAATGATGGCAGCGGGTCAGAGTGGACGTGAGAAGGGCGGCTGGGAGGCCTCTGCAGGGGCTGGGGGAGCTGGTGGGTAGTCGGAAGAGAGCGAAAAGTGGTCGAATACGGACAGCCAAGACTGGTGCGGCTCAGTGGGCTGGGCATCGTCCAGCAAACCGAAGGGTCGCCGACTGGATTCCTGGTCAGGGCTGGTGCCTGGGTTGAGGACCAGGTCCCTGGTTGCGGGGCGTGTGAGAAGCAACTGATTGATGGTTCTCTCTCTGTTTCTCCCTCCCTTCCCCTTTCTCTAAAAATAAATCAAGTGTTTAAAAACATGATCAAATGCAATATATAATGAAAGCAGAATGGGCAGGGCTTGCTGATGGACTCGGCATGGGTGTAGAAAAGGGAGGAGGCAAGGATGACTCCACAGGTAGGTGCCAGTTGCTGGGGGGGCCGGGGGAGGAACAGGGGAAAAGCAAGAGGGCTCACTTAGACGTGCTGTGTCGCACTGGAGACGCTGACAGACGGCAGACAGGAAATGAATCCAGAAAGGCCGGGCCGGGCTTCAGTGGCTTGCTTTCTATCTTTATAGTCCTCTGCCTTTTTTAAAAAATGTCCATAATGATATTGTACTACTTTTGTATTTAAAAAACAATACATTTTAGCACCAACTGTAATTTAAAAATAAAATATTTTTTAAAAGAAAAAACACAATACATTTTATTTTGAAAAAGTGGTTATAATTTAACCACACACACATTCTGTCTCATGAATAAAGGCTGCAACCGCACCTAACCACGCTGTTCCCGAACCTCTCCACCGTAACCGCTGCGCGAGATTTCTTCTGTCGGCAGCAGGGCCTCTCAACCTCAGCACCTTACCACTCGGGGCCCGATGACGCTTCGCGGTGGGGCACCGTCCTATGCATGGTCGCATACTGAGTGACACCCGGCGTCCACCTGCTAGATGACGTACAGCACTACTCCCCCCCGACCCCCGTGACAGCCACAAGTGTCTCCAGACGTGGCCAGACGTCTCTGGGGGGGCAAAACCAGCAAGATCCCGCTGGAATCACAGAGACGTGGGGTTAGCAGGGAACCTGTAAGACATTTAGTCTAATGATTCCTGAAATTCCATCTCCAAACGGGGCCCATCTGTGTTCACTGGTCTCCACGGAAATGGGGGAAACAAGAAAAACACATCATAACACATCTGACACCAAGTAAAGTCGTTCACTTGAAGGACTCTCTCTTATCCCGAGATTGTCTTCTTTACTTTTCTTTGTTGATGACTTTTCTTTTATGAAACGAGGGTGGCAGATAGCAGCCATTTGGTCTCGGTGAACTTATTTAGAAAAACAGAGATTTTCAAAGTCTAGAAAAATCCAAGCGGACCTAGGACCCACTGACCTTCCCAGAGAATTATCTTCTGGCTTCCAGGTTCCATTTTCCTCTCTGCCAGCCCCGGGCTCGGGGGCTTGGAGGGGGTTACCTGCCCTCTGCTGCGCTTGGGTGTGGGGGGCTTTCAATCAAAAATGAAAGCGGAGCCCTAACAACGCTGCCAGGCTTCATTTTCCCAGATTTAGAGAAAAAGGTCGAGGAAGTTAAACAACTTGCCCAAGGAACACCGCTGATGAGATGCAGCACTGAGATTTGAACCCCCATCTGTCTGTTTTTTTCTGCCAAAACTCTGGCCCAAACTCTACAGCGAGATTCCTCTGCCCCCTGGTGTCTTGGGAAAGCCCCACGGCCTCCTGTCCAGGTCAGGGTCCCGAAGCCTCTCCCCACCTCACAAGACTGGCGGGGCCCCACTGACGCAAACTGCACCGAGGCTTGTGGGGAACATTTGGGGATGGGGGCGGGGAGGAGAAGAGAAGAGAGCACGCCTCGTTCAGGGAGCCCCGTGGTCTGCGGACCGCGCGGGTGTCAAGGCTCAGGCCCAGAGCTGGACAGATCTGCCTGCAAGTCTCGGCTTTGTCACTTCCTTGCTTTGTGAACTTGGACAAACGAGTTACCTGCTCTGAGCATCACATATGATTCCTCACCGACGAGCTGAACACCAGGTGTGAGGATCTGAGGACTATGGCAGTCAAACGAAACGTGCTGCACGCACAGGTTTGGTGTGGTGCTTGGACTGCGTGTTTATTACACGGTCATTATCATCACTGCCTCAGAGAAACCTTATAATGCCCCAACCTACGAATTACTGTCTCCACTTTAGAGACGGTAATTAGGAAACAGAGACTCAGTGTTCTCTCAGGCTCTTTTTTTTTTTTTTAAAGATTTTCTTTATTTTCAGAGAGAGGAGAAAGGAGGGAGAAAAAGCAATGTATGGTTGCCTCTTGCATGGCCCTCACGGGGACCTGGCCCGCAACACAGGCATGTGCCCCGACTGGGAATCGAACCGGGACTCTCTGGTTCCCAGCCCGTGCTCAATCCACTGAGCTACACCAGCCGGGCCAGAAATACCCCAGTTCTTATGCTGGCATCTCTACAGGGCTAGCTTTTATAGCCATGTCCCCTAACTCCTTTTAAATCATCTCGACTATTATATTTGCAGACCTGGCTGGTATGGCTCAGTGGATTGAGTGCCGGCCTGTGAACCAAAAGGCTGCAGGCTCGATTCCCAGTCAGGGCACATGCCTGGGTTGTGGGCCAGGTCCCCAGTAGGGGGCGCTCGAGAAGCAACTACACACTGATGTTTCTCTCCTTCTCTCCCTCCCTTCCCCTTGCTCTGAAAATACATCAATAAAAATCTTTAAAAATATATAAATGAATTTCTAATCACGTGCCCACCTCCTTAGGATGCATAGTCTCGTATACTCTTGCTTCTGATATCCTCTTGACTTGTTGCGTAGCTTTCCTCGAGACCCGAGTCCAACCAGAACCCTCTGTCAATGCAACGTTAGCAGGAAAAGACCACTGGAGCTGGTGGCTGTCGTAAGAAAGCGTGCCTGGCAGACCTCAGTTTCCCATGAGTGTGGACAGGCCTGGGTGTGCTGAGACCACTGGGAAATTCCGGAGGAATTAGCTCAGGTAAAGCCACACAATTTCACCCCATTTGACCCCGCGGCCCTGTAGGGCCAGCCACCCCTCTTGTCCCCGGGAGAACTGTGAGTAACGAACTTTTCCTCCAATGGCCTCGACCCCCCTGGGGAGTCACTCAGTCACCTCTACAAATGAACAGCCAGGCACAAATCAGCTCCTGCCTCAATAAATGCTGGTTTCTGAGGGGGAGAGGAGCAATAATCACGTCTCAGACTTATTTTCTCCCATCCCACAGCCTCGCTTCCCCACAGACGTGTGTGCTGCGCCGCACTCCTTGTTACAAAAGCGGAACTTAATTAGAGCTTGCCGAACTGAAAAGACAAGTACGTCCGCACATAAAACGTGACTTGGCGCCAAGGCCCAGGCTAGAAACTGGGTGTAAAGTTGGGGGACAGACTACATTGAGACAAACCTGAGAAGCGAGGGTTTTGGAGATAATAACTGAGTCCAAAGCTCACATTTCCCTTTTAGGTAATTACTGTACCTTTCGTGGTATTCTGTATTTGGGAGGTGTCCTCTGAAGTCCTCTTGGATACAGAGTCTTTCTCGCTGTTTGAATTTACACTAGTAGACTCCAGGGGAGAGGAAAAAAGCAGAACAAATTCAGTACAGGTGGCAGTGAGAGGAATACGAACAAGTATACACGCTATTTCCTAGATATTTCTGATCGCCCTTGTAGAGAGAGGGCTTTCAGGCACAGCTGGACAACTTGGCCCTCCACCCGGCAGCACCAGGGAGAAGACACAGGGCGGCGGCTGGCGGCTGGCTGGGGCTCGGTGCCAGCCCTCCGCGCAGCAGCTGCTGATTCTGGGGAAATCGTCACCCGTCTTGCCAGCCTTGGTTCCCTCGTGGGTTCTTATGAAGTCGGTGAACGCATGCACAGGGCCCCGTGAGCACTGCAGCCGCTGCTCGTGCGATCACCACACCTGCAAACACGCCGCTGAGCCACTACTGATGAGTCTGGCACTGGGAAGACCCTGAAACCTAGTCCCTTTCCAGAGGAGCTCCCCATCTAGCAGGGGGGATAATAGTAAATAGACAATTATTCTAAGGTGTGGAAAATACCACATATTTATTGGAGAGGCAATATAAATTAGGATTAGGTTTGTACGTGAGTGACAGGGACTCAAAATAACAGTGGCATGAACTAGGTGGAAATTTCCTTCCCACATGAGAGTTTGCTGGGATAAGTCCTTAGAGCCTCTGACTTCTTCCAGCTCCCGGTCCCACCTTTCCTAAGATAGAAAAAACTTGGTCCAAAATGGCAGCTAGAGCTCCAGTCATCACGTTCACCTTCCAGGCAACAGAATGGAGAGAATGGCAAAGAGGCAAAGGAGTCATATGAGCTCTTTTCTTAAAGTTCCCAGAAACTGCCACATGGCACATCTACCTATATCTCATTAGCTGGATCTTAGTCACACAGCTACACACGGATGTTGGGGGGCTAGGAAATGGAATCTTTTATCTGGCCAGGTCATGGCCAGATAAACATCAGAGGTGCTCCTGCTACGGAGGAAGGGGACAGTAGACATTGCAGCACAACTGACAGCAGGCCAGAAGCAGCGCGAGCAGAGTATCCTAAGGTGGCAGAGTGGGGGACGCTTGATTCTGTCTAGGGGAGAGCTGGAGGGTTTCCAAGCAGAGAAGACACTTTTGTCCTGCCTTCATGGATGAGTAGGAGTTTAGTGATGCTAACCAGATGGCCCACCAAGTGGCACACGAGCAGTCCACCAGCCTCAACAAGCACCACTTGACTTTTACATAAATATATTTGAATAGGAAGAAGGCTGAGCGGACTTCCCATACACCACGCAGCTGGCTGTCCGACAGCTACTGATGTTTACAATGCTGAGTGGTTCCTGGGACTTGTTGGAGAGAAAACACTCCCAGGGCCCAATGAAGCATCGTGCTCGTTCCTAACAGGCCTCAGCTCTACAGCAGGGCAGAGAATAAATGCAGATTAGGCTCTGGCAGCGCGATGATGCAGAAAGAGCTGAGACTGACAGCGTCCCGATGTCTCCTGAAGTCAGCGGCGTGGCCTGGGGCCAGTGGTTCACCTCTTTGAGTCTACTTCTTCCTGTGCCAGATCCAGACAGTCATTGCCGACCTTGCAGGAATGTTGGGAAGGACTAGCGAGGATATACGCAAAGAAAACCCGCACGGGGTAGACTCCCCAAAGTACTTTTCCACCTGGGATCATGTTATGACCAGCGACCGCCCCCCGGGTGTATGAGGCTGGACGATCACCGCTGGGACGGCGGCTACAGTAAGACTGCTCGGGGCCCCTCCCCATCATGGCCCAGACCACGCGGAACCATTTTACCCACGTGGTCGCCCTGTGGCTCAGATTCTGTGTGCGGAGAGCTCAGCTGCCGTGGGGCAGAGCAGCAGGAGAGCCTGTGTTTGGGCCAGTGTGAGACTCAATTGGGGGGTGCCTGGAGACTTGCAAGGGGAATGGCCTTTGAGATCTCGCTTTGGTGGGTATGGGCATGAGCTGGAGGGACTGGGGTCAGCGCTGTCACCGACCCTGACTGTACCCGAGCTCTGGCACTTGGGAAAATTCAGGGCGCAAGATGACGGGGTAGGGAGTGCAGAGATGTGGGGCTGACCAGAAGCCACTGAGGCTTATGGGGGCTCCAAGGGGTCTGGGTTTGCGACCCCCTCCTCACCTGAAGACCGGGGACTTTCTTGCTCTGGGCAGACTTCCGCGAAGAGGAGGTCATAGAAGTGAGGAAGGATCTCTCTCTTCCTAGGGAAGAGACAGACTTGTTGATGAGTTCCTTCCTGTCCTGGTATGATACTGCAGACTCTGAGCTTTGGGACAACCCCTCCCTGGAAGCAACAGCAACAGCAACAGCAACCGCAAGAGAACTGGCTCCAGGCAAGCCAGAACCACTCACTGAACAGCTGGACTAGGTACCCCACCCCAGGTGCTCGGCACCGGCATCCCCTCCACGGCGCCCAGTCCCCTGCAGTATCACTGTGTTGCCTGCATTTCCCATGAGACTGCTGGTGGGGTCTGTGCTTGCCTCCGGTGTGACCACAGTGTTGACGCAGCGCGGTGCCTGGCACATGGTGCTCTTTACGTAGCTGCTAAGTGCAGTAAGAAGGCTGGCCTTGGGGGAGTTGCTTCTCTGAACGCTATTCCCTTCTCTGTGGATTCAGTGTGTATTTCAGCTCATTGTGAGGATTAAATAAAAAGGGCAAAGAGCTCAGCATGGTGCCTGGCACACAGCAGACATGCAGTGGCTGGCATCCACTGTAATAATATACAGTATTGCCCCCCACACCCCAATAATTATGCTGTGCTGACTCTAACTATGGTTAACAAATTAACGTTTCAGTCATTCTGGTGGCTAGTTTGGGGATATACAGGAGAGAGAACCTGGTTCCAGGATTTCAACAGTAAGGCCTTTCCCTGCCCTGGCTACACAGTGGCTGGGCGTGGCCTGGGCAAGGGGGCAGAAGTCCATGAGTGGTACCTTACCCTTTATCGGTCTTCTTCTATGTAACATTAATTCTTCTCTCCAGAATCTCTCTGAATCCAGTTTTGAGTAGTCCCAACTGTCATAACTCTGTGGGCAAGGATATATACCTAAGAGGGAGTCAAAAATGATCATGAAAACTGCAAAAGAGAACAGTAGGCAGAAGACAGAAGACAGAGGCCTCCAAGACGCTCCCTGCTGGTCGTGGAGAGGCTGGGCTTCCAGCAAAGCATGATCCCCACCCGACACTGGCACTGTGGACTTGCGTGTCCCTTCCTCTCTAGGAGGCTTTGGTTTCTTCATCTAGAAGATGCCTACTCTGCCCTCCTGACAGTGTGGGGTGTGAGGATCAGACCAGAGCACCCCAGGGACGTGCAAACCTATGACGTGCTACACAGATGCGAAGACACTGTAATTATTTGTTTTCCTGTCTCTCTCCTCTGCTTTGACCGAACTCTGAGCTCGCTGAGCACAGGTCTTATGTAGCTGTCCACCTCCAGGGCTTCGTGTGGAGCCGGAGCATGATAAACACATACTTAGTAAATCTTGTTCAACCTATTATCACACTTAGCTAAATACCAGAAATAAGTTCACCCTAAATATTTGATGGTGATGCTTATGGGACTAATGCTTTTCTTTTAAGGAAACCATATGTTTCAGGGTCTCGGCTTCTTGGAACCTGAACCCTCAGATGTCAGAGGGACTCCACTGGCTCCCTCAGGTCTTTGGTTTAGGAAAGAAAAGACCAAGGATTGATTGAGATACTTGCCTCTGTGCAAAGACGTTTGCTGGACAGAGTCAGTCGACAGGAGGCTTGTTGCTGGGTATGGACTAGGAAAAGGGGGCTCAGCCCTGGACAAAAGGGGAATGGGGAGGAGAAATGGAGAAGAGGGGGAAGAACAGCAGGGCGGCCGAAGACCTAGCTCTGCTGTGGCCGCAGTCTGAACGCCTGGGTCTGAACGGCTGCTCCCCATTTGCTCACTGCTCAGGCTCTATGATCCCGAACACGTTAAGAGGATTACAGGGTTGTGCAGAAAAGAGTGGCCGGGTAGATGTGTTATCCTTAGAAAGGCCTGCTTGCAAGATCGGCCCTCAGCTGGCACCTGGGACCTTGGCTGCTAAATATTTCCTTACCTTGGTATAAACTTTCCCTAACTACCTAGAAGAAATGGATAAATTCCTGGAAACATACAGCCTACTAAGACTAAATCATGGAAGAAATAGGAAACCTGGACAGACTTGGGTAAGGAGACCAAGTCAGTAATTAAACCTCTCGCCCAACAAAGAAAAGCCCAAGACCAGATGGCTTCACAGATGGATTCTAATAAAACTTAAAGAATTAACTCCAATCCTTCTCAAGTTCTTCAGAAAAAACTGAAGGGAATACTCCCAAACTCATTTCAGGAGGCCAGCATTATACTGATACCAAAGCCAGCTAAGGGCACATTAAGAAAAGAAAATTACAAGCCAATATTCCTGATGAATATAGATGAAAAATGTTCAACAAAACACTCGCAAACAGAATCCAACAGCCAGTAAGAGGGTCCTATACCACTATGCAGCGGGATTTATCCTCGGGATGCCAGGGTAGTATGACACACACAGAGCAATAAATGTGATACATCACATTAATAAAATGAAAGATAAAAACCACATGTCCATCTCAATAAATGCAGAAAAAGCATCTAACAAAATTCAACACCCTTTCATAATGAAAACTCTCAAAAGCCTGGGCACAGAAGGAGCGCGCTTCAACACGAGACGGCCGTACGCGGCACGGCCGCAGCCGCCTCGTTCTCGACAGCGAAAGATCTTCTGGGTCAGGAGCACGAAACTGCGTTGTCCACCCTTCCCACTCCTAATCACCACAGCCTAGGGCTCCTGGCCCGAGCAAGAACAAGAAGTAAAAAGTATCCGAATCAGAAAGGAAGAAGTAAAATAGTCTCTAACGCTGAATATTTGGTATTATATGTAGAAAACCCTAAAGACACCACAAATACTGTTAGAACTAATGAATGAATTTGGTAAAGATTCAGGATACAAAATCAATACACAAAAATCAGTTGTGTTTTTATACACTAACAAAGAACTAACTACCTGAGAAAGAAATTAAAAAAAAACCCATTTGCAATAACACCAAAACCAATAAAATATTTAGGAATAAATTTAACTAAGGAATTAAAATATCTATATATTGAAAACTATAAGACATTAATGAAAGAAATTGAAGACACAAATAAAGAGAAAGATATCCCGTGTTCAGGTATCAGAAGAACTAATGTTGCTAAAATGTCCATACTACCCTGGCCCATCTACAGACTCAATGCCATCTCTACTGAAATTCCAAAGGCATTTTTCACAGAAGTAGAAAAACAATCCTAAAATTTGTATGGATCCATAAAAGATCCTGAACTGCTGAAACAATCTTGAAAAGAACAGAGCTGGAGGCATCACACGCTGATTTTTAAACTATGTTACAAAGCTACAGACATCAAAACAGTACGGTGTTGCCATTAAAACAGACATGTAGATCGAGGAAACAGAATTAAAAGCCCAGAAATAAACCCACAAATATACAGTCAACTACTTTCTGAAAAGAGAGCTAAGAATACTCACTGGGGAAAGGATAGTCTCTTCAATAAATGGGGTTGGGAAAATGGAATATTCACATGCAAAAGAATGAAATTAAACTCCTATCTTATACCACTCACAAAAATCAATTTAAAATTGATTAAGAACATAAGTGTAAAACTTGAAACTCCTGGAATAAAACCCAGGGAAAAGCTCTTTGACATTGGGCTTAGCAATGATTTTTTGGACATCACACCAAAGCACAAGCAACGAAAGTAAAAATAAACAAGTGGGACGATATCCAACTAAAAAGCTCCTAAACAAGCCCTGGCTGGCATAGCTCAGTGGATTGAGCGCGGGCTGGGAACCAAAGGGTCCCGGTTCGATTCCCAGTCAGGGCACATGCCTGGGTTGCGGGCCGGGTCCCCAGTGAGGGCCATGTGAGAGGCAACCATACATTGCTGTCCCTCTCTGTCTCCCTCCCTTCCCCCTCTCTAAAAAAAATAAAAATAAAATCTTTAAAAAATAATAAAAAAAATAAAAAGCTCCTAAACAGCAAGAGAAAAAACAAAATGAAAAGGCAACCTGCTGAATGGGAGAAAATATTTGCAAATCATACATCTGATGAGGGGTTCATATTCAAAGTATATAAGGAACTCATACAACCTAATAGCAAAACATAACCCAAGTAGGAAACGGGCAGAGGACCGGACCACACATTTTTCCGAAGAGGACACACAATGACCCAAAGAACATGAAAAAGTGCTCAACATCACCAGTCACCAAGGAAACGCAAATCCAAACCATAAGGAGATGTCACCTTACGCCCATTAGAGTGGCTATTACCAAAAAGACAAGAGATAAATGCTGGCGAGGACGCGGAGAAAAGCGAACCCTGTACTGCTCGTGAGACTGTAACTTGGCACAGCCATGATGGAAAACAGTATGGAAGGTTCTCAGAAACCTGGAAACAGAATTACCATACAATCCAGGAATCTCACTTCTGGACATGCATCCAAAGGAAAGGAAATCACTGTCCCGAAGACACATCTGCACCCCCACGTTCACTGCTGCGTTAGTGACAACAGCCACGGCATGAAAACCACCTAAATGTCCACCTATGGACGGGTGGGGAAGAGGATGTGGTGCATGCACTCAACAGACCATTATTCGGCCATGAAAAGAAGGAGATCCGCCATTTGCGACACGGACAAACTTTGAGGACGTTACGCTAAGGGGAGTAAGTCAGACAGAGAAAGACAGAAACTGTATGATTTCACTGATGTTTAGAATCTTAAAAAGCTGAATTCAGTTTGTTTCTTATTTCCATGTCTCCAGTTCTATTTTGCTCGCTTGTATGTTTTGTTGATTAAGTTCCCCTTATAGGTGAGCTCATATGGTATTGGTCCCTCACTGCCTGGCTTCCTTCACTTAGCATAATGCTCTCCAGTTCCATCCACGCTGTCGCGAAGGATAGGAGCTCCTTAAGTGAGCAAACTATAACCAGAGACGTGGAAATAAAGAACAAACTGACAGTAACCAAGGGGACAGGGATAATGGGGCAAAGAAGGGGAAGGGTCATCAGGAACATGTATAAAGGACCCGTGGACAAAGACAAGGTGGGGGGAGGACTGAATGTGGGAGGTGGGGGTAGGTAGGGTGGGGGAGAGTGATGGGGGTAAAATGGGGATGACTGTAATTGATCAACAATAAAAAACATTTAAAAAGGTTTTTTAAAAAGCTGAACTCGGAAGCGGAGAGTAGAATGGTGGCTGCCAGGAGCGGGTGGGTGGGGGATGGGGAGATGACGGCCAAAGGTTCAAAGTTCCAGGTACAGAAGGGACAAGTGCTCGGGATCTGACGTGCAGCCCGGTGGCTTTAGTTGACGACACCGCATTGTCTACTTGAAATCTGCTGCGAGAGGGAGTCCTCAAAGCCCTCATCATGACCACCACAAAAACCTGTGTCAGGCGAAGGACGCGTCAGCCAACCGTGTCATGGTAAACTCTGTGCGATGCACACACTTATCAGAGCATCACATTGTCCCGGAAACTCACATGACGTCACGTGTCAATCATATCTCAATAAAGCCGGAGGAAGACGTTGTCCGTAGACGGTAAGAGTGGTTCGCTGTGCGCAGACTGCTTGTAAAACAACGTAGTTTATGCTGAACACCTGCCTGTCTGGCATTTGGGTACCTGATATACAGCGGTGTCTACGTGACCAGCGCCCAGTAAAAACCTTGGGTGCTGTTTCTCAAGTGAGAGTCTGGGCAGAAATATCACACACGTGTTGCTACATTTTTGTTGCAGAAGGAGAGAGTTCTGCATAACTCCTCATGGGAGGGAGGGGGAATACGGAAGCCCACACAGGAACCCCTCCAAACTCTGCCTGTCTTTTCCCTTGTGAACTAGCTGCATACCCTTACCACATCGCTGTAATAAATCTTAGCCATGAGTGCAACTGGCGAGTTCTCTTAGCAAATCTCCTAACGTGGGAATAGTCTCCGAGACCGCCAACACAGTAGGAAATGCACAGAGCGCTCTCTTTGGCCTGGCTGGTGTGGCTCAGGGAGCTGGCGCCCTCCCGAGAACCGAAAGGTCACCGGTTGGATTCCCAGTTGGGGCACGTGCCTGGGTTGCATGACAGGTCCCTGGTGGGGGCATGCAAGAGGTGCCCAATGTTTTTCTCATACATCAGTGTTTCTCTCTTTCTCCCTCCCTTCCCCTCTCTCTAAAAATAAATAAAATCTTAAAAAAAAAAGTGCTTATATTTGCAGAGTACCTAGTACACAGGAACCTGTCAATAAATGGTAGTTTTTAGTCTGACCTTAGAAAATGTCTGGGCTGAGATGGGGGAAGCGGGGAGGAGACAGAAAAGCAGCTGGACAGCAAACGTAACATTGGCAGTGTGTGTGCTGCAGACAGAGGGGACTACCCGGGGCCACCTGGAGTCACGCGGGGCAGGGCGTGTGGGAGAGTGGGGTGTTCTAACTGGCCTACTGCTTTCGGGCTCCTGAGTTCTGGGCTGGATACAAAAAGGGGACAAGGAAAGCTTCAGAAGTGTTTTGAGGAAGCAGGAAAATTCTACTCTTAGGCTCTAACCGTACACTTTACTTTCTTTAATGTCAAGGACAGCAACGGACAACTGCTTCAATGAAGGGGGTGATGGCAAATAGTAGCATACTCGGGTGGAAAAAACACGTGCAGAACTGCTTTCCCCAGCAGAAAGCAAGCGCCTCCTACCTGAGATCCACAGGCTCATGGTGTTACAGACGTCGGACTTGAACTCGTGTGAGTTGAACCAGGACTGCGGGAAGCAGCAACAGAAGCTGGTGTACAGGCCCTTACTCAGAAGTGATGGCAACCTCTGGGGGGCAAGCAGAGCTCAGGCAACATTCTGGACATTTCTACTCCCAGGAAAGAGCCCCTGAGGTCAGAACGGACCCGCGACAAAATTCTCTACCTGACACCATGCTGCCTTCCTGGTTATGAGGCAAGCACTTTCTACCTGCAGCTGCCCCATGGCTCGTGGACCCCCTGCCCTACCTGGGGACCACTTCTCAAACACGCTAGGCCAGCAACCCCTCCTCTCACTCCTCTGGACGTGGTCCGTGCCTCAGCCCCTTCCGCATCCTGGCCAAACAGCAGTCCAGAAGAGGACAAGACACATGTGGCCGGCCCACCTTGCTGTCCCCCAGAGGTAATACTAGTAAGCACTACTCACTGGTCTTTTTCTACGCACAGGGGAATGGTTATTTCTTCACTCTGGTTGAGCTCAGATTATACGATTATATTTGGCTTTATTCATTTACCATTATAACATAAGCACTTCCCCAAATTATTCTAAACTCTTTGGGATTTCCCCCCCCTTGGCCTTCATAATCTTCTGCTGGGTTTATCAAAGTTTACTTAAACAACCCCCACTGGCAGATATTATCCTCCTTCCAAGACTTTGCATTACAAATTGTGTTGAATAATTATTTGTATTTATTAAACTATTTCATCGTCTGGCACATATTAGACAGTCAAAATTGTTCAATGAATGTATGCATGCATGAATAAAAGCAGCTTTCCCTGTATATTAAATTGTGTCTTCCAGGAGCTGGTATGATAATGCCGTTAATTACAGCAGCTGTGATCCGCCAGGGGCTGGGCAACACGCCAGACGCCGTACCAATGCCGTCCCACTTAATCCCGGCAGCAACTCAGTGAGCGAGGCATTGTCAGCTGAGGCACAGAAAGCCTAGGTGACTTGTTAAGCGGTCACTTAATTATTGTGATGTAAGTGCGTCCCAGTGTGACTGTATTAATTCAGTTCCCATGCATACCGTGACAGTGCCACTTCCTATGTCCTTAACAACATCGGATATTATATTTTAAATCTGCGCTATCAGGTAAAAAGGGGTATTGAATTATTATCGTTTTAATTCATATTTTTAATTATTAAGGATGAACTTTTTCTGATGAATTTCTAGTTTATGAACTTTGTGCATTGGCGTATGGAGTGTTTCATCTCTTTCTTATTGATTTATAAGAGTTTTTATATTGTGCAACATAGTCACATATGGTACTGGTATTTTTGCATAGCTTCTCATTTGCCTTTTAACTTTGTACTAATTTTTTAAAAAATTCATATAATTAAATCAGTCTTTTCCTTTATAGTTATTTGGGATCATATTTAAAAAGTCCTTCACTACCCCCAAATCAGGTAAATATTCACTTATATTTTCTTCCAGCAATTCTTTTAGTACATATATACATATGTTCATATATAAAATAAATATGTGTGTTCTACTCTTAATTTTAAAAGTATACGCTTATTTAAGTGCTACAGAAATATATAGAATAGAAAAGAGCCCTGACTGGTGTGGCTCAGTGGATTGAGCGCCAGCCTGTGAACCAAAGGGCTGCCAACTTGATTCCCAGTCAGGGCACAGGTCTGGGTGGTGGCCGGGTCCCCAGTAGGGGGCGTGCGAGAGGCAGCCACACACTGATGTTTCTCCCCCTCACTTTCTCCCTCCCTTCCCCTCTGTCTAAAATCAATAAATAAAGCCTTTAAAAACAAAAGAAAAGGAAGTCACTTATAACCTTATTTCCCAGCATATAACCGTTGCTAAGAGTTTGGTAAATATTTTTCCATACTTTTTTCTATTCACAGGCATACATACATACATACATACACATATATGTTTTTACCATAGACTTGCACAAATTGCTTTGTTTCTCACTTAAAATATATCATTATATCTTTCCCAATCAGCACAGGGCGGGGTAAAAGTAGGTTTACAGTTGTGGATACGTGCCGAAAGAGTTTATTCTTGTATTATTATTTATTAATTATTGTATTATTTTCCATCCGAAAAACTGTAACCCTACTTTTGCCCCAGCCCATATATATAAGACCCACCTCACTCTTTGTAACCGCTGCACTCAAACTCAGTGTACGGATATGTCACCACTCGCTAGTTACTCCCTTACGGAAAGGTGGTCAAGGGCATTCTGCCGGCATTAGAGGTGAGCAGCTATCTCGTGTGATTTTTTCTTCCAAACGGTGGCTGCAACTCACTTTTAAGATAGCCTCTTCATAGTGGGACCTGGATCCGTGGAACAAGAGGAAGGCGTAGTGCTGGGACACCCGGTCGAACAGCTTGTTCTGCACCTCTCTGTTCGGCTACCAGGAAGTAAGATAGAGAAGGAATTACCGGAGTCCCTTGTTGAAAGAGCCAAGGGCTGAGATTCTTAAATAAGAATTTCCTTTAATTTTAGGAATCTCATTCTCAAGATATCTAGCCTCATGTTATTTAGGAAATAACATAGCAGCTTGTTTTATAGGATTTATAAAACGTGTCGAGGGGCAGAGAGTTGAAGAAAGGTCCTGACTTTACCCTCGGCCCTGACCTTGACCGGCCTTGCGACACAGAATAGTTCCTAACGCTCAGGGAGGCTGCGACAGGGGGCAGCAGGTAAAGCACAGGGATGAGGGCGCGGCGTGGGAGGGGAAGGGGCGGGCGGGTGACAGGCGAGGCTGCAGGGGCGGTCCGTGGAGCCAGAGGGGCTTACAGCCCACGGCAAAGAGGCTGGGTAGGGTTTGTGCCATGGGAAAACAGCTCGGGCAAGGGAGAGAAGCAGATCTGCGCTTACGTGGTACTTTTCATGGAAGATCCACCAGAAGCTGTCCAGCCATATGGCTCTCAGAGAGGGAGAAGAGAGAAACTTCTCCAATTCTCTCTGTGAACAGAAAGACTTGAAAAGAAACAAAGTCCACATTATTATTGCTGCTGTTACTGTTCTTCTTTTTTTATTATTCACCTGGAGTCATAGCCAGCTTCATAGTCATCTCTACTCAAAACCCTCCTCTCCTCCTTCGGTGTCCCACACTTTGTCATTGTTATTAATCACCCCATTTTCCCACCAGCTATCTTTGGAGTCAACCTAAAAAACAAACACCTGCCCCTGGCTGGTGTGGCTCAGTGGGTTGAGCGCCAGTCTGAGAACCAAAGGGGTCACTGGTTCGATTCCCAGTCAGGGCACATGCCTGGGTTGCAGGCCAGGTCCCCAGGTGGGGGCATGTGTGAGGCAACCACACGCTGCTGTTTCTCTCCCTCTTTCTCCTTTTCTCTAAAAACAAAAATAAAATCTTTAAAAAATAATAAAACTTTAAAAAAAAACACCTAACTTTATAGTGAATGCTGACTATTTGCTTTGTCAGGTATTTTCACATCTTCCCTTTTAACCCCTAGATCACAGGCAGCAAACACAAGGCCCACAGGCCAAATCCGGCCCTCCACCTTGTTTTATCCGGCTGCCACCTCGTTTCTACCCGGTGGCAGCGCTGAGCTCTCGCTTAACAGTAAAGGAGTAGTTACATTTATACGGTCCTAAAATTACTTGGCCCTTTGAAGGCAACCTCAAGGCTGATGTGGCCCCCGGTGAAAACGAGTATGACACCCCTGTCCTAGAATAATCATAGGAGGCATGTGTTATTATCTCCGTTTTACAGATGAGGACACCGAGGACCAGAGAGCTGAAGTCACACGCTCGAAGTACTACTATAGGGAATTGTTCCTCGGGGCGCGGCAAATGTGGCCCAGCCCCCACTCGGAAAATCCAGTGGGGAGCGAGTCGGCACACAGGACCCATGCCCACAGATAGGTTTTCCCATGGGGAATCAGGCCTGCATTGTACCGAGGCTGCTTTGAGGCTTGCTTTTTGCTAAAACTCCCTCACCCTGGATTGAGGCAGCAAATGTTTACTGTGTATCTTTAAAGCAGCTTCCTAAAGTCTGTGCTAGACCTCCCAAGTATGGAGTGTAACCAGTTCAACCACTTTTCCCCTTGATCTGCAACATTCTTCTCTTTGAAGTAATTAGCAACGTTCTTTCCTTTGTTATTTGTAAAAGGTAATCTCCTAGAGCAAACCTATGCATAGTAAATGAGGACCATCCTCAATGTGATGTACCCAGAAAGGCAATAAAAGCCTGTCCAGGCAGGGGTTGGGGCCCTCTCTCTCACTCAGAGAGTGGCCATGCCGTCCCTTTTTCTCCGCAGGACTTCTGCATTTGTTCGTCGCAGCCACAACACATGGACCCCGCGGGCCGGAGTCCGCATCATACTACAGCCCGCAAGAGGCAGGGCCAGGATCAGGCAGGGGGAAAGGAAAGCGGATAGAGAAAGAAAGAGGAGAAATAGAGGCAGGGGTGGTTTGAAGCAAGCAGTGGTAAGGAGGTGACTAGTTTGGAGCTGAGGGGACAATGAGCAGAGCCGCTTTGGAAACACTGGAGCTGTGCGACCGTGAGGGGTAACGAGGCCCCCTAGAGGGCTGCCGAGACCATTTTCTGGGCTTCCTCCCTCCTCGCACCTCCTAACGACTGTCCCTGCCCCCAGAGCAGCCACCGTGGTCCCACATGTGCACACAGGTTCTTCTGGCCCTTAGAAAACGCCGTCTTCCTCCCTACGGAAGCCAGTGGTACTGCTCTCCAAGTGGGTCACTCACCCCATGGTGTGCCGTGGGGCATGGAAAGAAAATATTCTAACTAATGTCTACTTAAGAAAAAAAGAAATTAAGTTTATTGACATACAGTAGCAATTGACGACAGAACATATACATCACACATTAAAAAAGCACATACCTTGAGGGTGTGCACTTGGAATTTTTTGCTCATTGAATACATGACCGGAGGACCTGGAGACCAGGGCTCCGGGAGAAAGAGTCTAGGTTTTGAAGGCAACTTGGGCTTGGGGTCTAATCTCAGCTAAGTCATTTGCAAACTGCGTGGCCCTCAGTGACTTACTCAAATGCCCTGGGGTGTCAAACTGGGACAGCTGCGTCTGCCGCAGGGTGCTGGTGAAGCTCGGGGTGCGGCTAGGCCCACGGCCGGGCGGCACACAGGTGAGCTGTCCGATCTTTCTCACCTTGCCACTGAGGGGGCTCCTCTCGGACTGGACCACGTTGTCCACCATGTCACAGAACATCACGCCGTTGGGGAGCTCATTCGGCCTGGAGATGTCAAACTGGGTGCACTGGTACAGCTCTGCCAGCAGGTTTTTATCTGTTGTTTTCTGAAGCAAAAAAAACAGCGTATGAAAACGGGGTCCATCATTTTGACATTTTCTGACAATAGGGTATCTTCCCCTTTACAACCTTACGGAACGCTGAAAAGAACGAGGGTGCGTGCTTGATCCCAGCACCCCTAACCAGATACCCATCCCCATTGTTTCTCTTTTCCCTTCAGGCTTGGAGCACATGTGTGCAAACATGTATATGAGACTGCATTTCACACACACACACACACACACACACACACACAAACTTAGATCCTGTTTAACTTCAGATTTTTCACATTGCTACACTGTCTTCAAATTTCTCATCTGAAATGACACATCCTAGCCCTGACCGGTGTGGCTCAGTGGACTGGACATTGCTCTACAAAACGAAAGACTGCCAGTTCGACTCCCAGTCAGGGCACACGCCTGGGTTGCGGGTTCGGTCCCCAGTCAGGGCGCATACAAGAGCCAACCGATTGATGCTTCTGTCTCACATCAATGTTTCTCTCCCTCTCTTTTCTCTCCCCCTCTCTCTAAAAAGAAATAAAGTAAAATAACATACCCTATTAATAAGATGAGCTATAACTTAATTAACAGTTAATTACTTCCAATTAATACTACTGCCATTATATTTAAGTTCATGATAAAACTGGGAACATTAGTTCTCCCCCTCCTTGGGTTATTTATTGTGACTTTCTCAAAATGTCAATATGAGGTCCAAGAATATGACTATCCTTCTAGTTCTTAATATATATCATTAAATGGATTTTTAAAGTAAAAATAAAATATGACTAAAAACATGTAAAACTATGGAAAAGGAGAAAGAGGAAACCAACTACCACCAGCCAAAGGCACCTGCCCGGAACGTTCCAAGGGGCGGACCTATTCTCTGACGGGCCGCGGCGCCCGCACGGTGGGGACCACTGACTGATGCACCGACTCCGAGTCAGACAGCCTGGGCTCAGATGTCAGCTCCACCATTTAGTAGCTGTGCCACCTGGGGCAGGACGCTTACATCTGATCGGCAGCCATCATGGGTCATAGGACAGTTTCGATGCTAACTCTCAACTGTCGGACTTGATGCTGTGTGGGAATTTTCTAAGCCAAAAGATTAAAAATAGACAACAATACTATACAGTTCACATTCTCCAGCACTGAAGGGCTTGAATGCATCACACCCGAGCAGCTGAAAGAGCAAGCTCAGGAGAATCTTAACTGGGAGGCTGCTGGAAGAGCCAACAGAGTCTGGCCGTGGGTCCGAGCACCTGAGCAGGAAGTGGGGACTGGCCATCAACCATGCATGATGGCGGACAGGCCATCTACGCCTGAATCTCAGCTTCTCCGGCATCTGCAGGGACTGACAGACCAGCCCTGCAGCGTGAACGGGCCCTCGGAGCTGTGCGACACAGGGGCGTGGTGTGAGCTCAATTCGAACTCACTGTTCCTACGTTCTGCAAACAGACAGATGAGTGACCTCTGGAACGCCCCCCATTCTACCTTTTCAGGGTGTTATGAGAAATTCTGGCATTCTTAAAACACTTTAAGATCCTCCACAAAGAGAGTTCTGTGAGTTCCTGCACCAGGTGCGCATTATTTCCCCTCCTCCCGGGAATGAAAGTGGCTTTGTGCCGGCAGAAAGCAGTCAAAGGCCCAGGAGTCGGTCCCTCACCCTTTTAACAGCGGAAGACTTGGCGTGCCTGGACTCTGGGCTGCTGCAGGGAGCCGGCGGCTGCCTTTGGCTGGTGTCTGCGGAAGAACGGAAGAAGAGGTCCGGGGTGTGAGTGACCGTGGGGTCTGCCCCTGCTGTGCTGCAGGCACAACTGTGATCTTCCATTCACCCTGAACTGCCTGATGACACTCGTGTTACTAGTCTCACTAGATCCCACCTGTGTTGCTGACTTACTAAGAGTCCCTTCCTTGCCCTGACTGGCATGGCTTGGTTGGTTGGGTGTCATCCCGCAGAGCAAAAGGTCATGGCTCGACCCCTGGTCAGGGCGCATGCCTGGGTTACAGGTCAGTCCCTGGTTGGGGCATGAGAGAGGCAACTGATTGATGTTTCTCTCTCTTTCTCCCTCTCTTTCTCTCTAAAATAAAATAAAATCTTTATAAAAAAAAAGAATCCCTTCCTTATTTGATTGTACTGCTTGAGCCAGGGAAGGAGCCAGGAGAAGCAGACAAGACATGGGCTCTGAAGCCAGGCTGGGATGAACCCAGGACCTGCCACAGACAGGCTGTGAGACAAGCCTGCTCCTCATCTATAAAATATATTCAGTGGCACCAACCTCACAGGTTGGGGCATCAGGAAGACTTAACAGGGGAACATGGATGAAAGCACCCGGTGTGACATGGAACGTAGTAGGTGGGTCTCAGAATGGTATTGTCCTTCCCTCTTTTGTTGCCCAATGTCAAGGAAACAGGTTTAAGGCTCCTTCAGAAGAGGATAGTAGTATCCTCATCTGAAACTCTGGGCTCCTATGCAACGCATTCTAGGTACTGAAAAACCAAACCCCGCAAAAACACCATCAAGGCCACGAGAAAGGATTTTTGCCTCTGTCTCCCGAGCTGCAGGGACTTTTCTCTCTTAAAGCCTTCTTCTCCAACTCAAATCTCTCAATTGCCTTCAAAAACCAGAAAAAAATGAGACATTAGGGATTGATAGAAATACTGGCGGATGGCGGGGGTCAGGGACAAGGCCATTTCCCCCGTGGGTGTGCAAACGGCCTGGAGCAAAGTTTGGGAAAGGGCCTTGCTGTCTTCCCTGTAGCTGGTAGGGCCTCAGTGGCCACTAACCTCACGCCCAAGTGTCACCACCAACACATCCCTCAACCCCTCCTTCTAACACCGCCCCTCCTCCTGGCCACACCCGCGAAGAGCACAGGACTTGGAGCGGTTCCCAACACGGCCCCATGGGTTACACACTACTGCCTACTCTCTCTGTAACGGGGATAGTAACACTTACCTTTCGGGGCTCTTACAAGGATCAGATGGAAAGTATTGAATGCATCTTAAAACACAAGCTCAGAGGCCACCAGATAGGAGCTACTCAACAAAGGGTAACAATTACTATTATTATTGATCACTATACACTTGACCTCTCAAGAAATGTCTCTTGATCTCTGATGCCTCCTCTCCTACCCCCACCCCCTCCCAAAGAGGAAAGCAAGCAGCATGCATGTCGGCAGCCTGACAAGTTGTGCCGACCGTCCGCCTGGAGCCCACGGTGCTGGGACTGCAGAGCCGGCAAAGCAGCAGGCTTCCGCATTCTCGCCCTCCGGGAACTGGCAGCCTGTGCCGAGAGCCACGTCAGCGCCTGGGGACGTTAAACTGGGGGTTTAGGGTTCACCCACGGGAGACTCGTGTGCATGGGATCGAGTCTCCCCGGCGTGATAAACTGAAATGCCCCTTGGCGTGTGCGCAGGCATGTGTGTGGGGGGACGGGGTCCCATTGGAATGGCGTGCGCCAATGCTGTTGCTCTGGTAAAGTGCACGGGGATAAGGACGGTGACTTGGTGGGTGGGTGGCAATGCAGCAGAACAGCAAGGTCTCCTCCCCTGCCCAGGATCCGCTGCAGTCTGGGCCTTAGGAGGACGGAGGGCCCTGCGCACCGAGGGAACAGGAAGGACAGCCGAACATGGGAAAGCAGCCAGTTTCAGGGGGAAGTGAGGAGACCGGCCTGCGGCTGAGTTTGCACGTGAGCTGACAGCACGCCTACCAGCGGGGCTGCTGGGAAGGCAGCTCCCAAACCTGGCCGATGACCAGCCCGCAGGGCTCATTCAGGTGTACAGACTCGTTAGAGAGGCTTCTTCTCTAGGTCTGTGTTGGGTCCTGAATCGTTAGTTCTCTATTTAAATGTTAAAAACCAGTCATTGTCACAGCACAAAATCAAACAGCACAGTAAAAAGTCTTCCTCCCACGCCTTGCCCAATACCCTTCGGATCTTGCGGGAGCCTTCCAGAGCCACTCCGCTCAAGGCGAGCTTATCACGCGCACACAGCCGCACGCACACAGCTGCAGACCTTGCAATTTGCACTTGGAGTTTTAGAAAGCCCCAGGGCGTCCAGATGATTAGTTAGGGTTCGGTATCCCCCCTCTCAGTAGCTGGGAACACGAGACCGCGAGACAGGCTAGAAGCTACAATTTGCAAGTGCATTATTCATTCCACACTTATTTCCTGAGCCCGACTAAAAGCCGAACGCCGTGCTGCTGTCGAGGATGCAGCAGCGTGCAGTGTCGCTGTCCCTGCCCTACGAGGGCTTGGACGAGGGCTTGGACGGGTGGGAGAAGCCTGTGATCAAGAGGTGAGCGGACCTGCTGTGGGGAGGGACAGGGTAACAGGAGTGTGCCGGAAGGGGTACTTGCACTTGCTCATCTTGGGTGGAGTGGCTGAGAAGGCAGAGAGTGGAAGGAACGTGACTGCCTTTGAAGCAAATGGTGAAGCTGTGGCGATGAGTGAACAAGCTCTCGAGGGAGACTGGAAACAACGCTAAGCAAGGTTCATGGCCAGAACCTGGGGGGGATGCACGCTTAGGGCATGAGAGAAGGAACAGAAACCGGAGACTCGAGGAGGAGGGTCTGGGACTCAGCAGGAGAGAGCGCCCTCGTGCATCAGAACACATCTGGGGAGCACTTCTTATTCGCTCCTGGGCCCGGTGCTCCTTGGTGCCATCCGGTAGGGCAGCACGGAGGCGCGAGAAACCGATCTGGCCACAGGTGCTGACTCACGAGAAGCGGCCACATGGCCAAGGCCAAATGTATGAAGGGCAAACTGCGGCCAACAGAGGCTGGGGGGGGTAACCCAGCGGTGGGCTCTAGGGGCAGGAGGCAGTTGGCATCTGACAGATCTGACCAGCTGCCTGGGCCGAGGAGCAGAAAGGACAGGCAAGGGGTCCCTTCCCCCAGGCCATGTGAGGACCAAGACACTCCTGGCCCAGTGCTGGCTGTGACCGGCATCTTGAGGGAGCTGTGCGAGTGCCAGGCAGTCTGGAAAAGCCACCAGACCCTGCTTCACAGGGGAGAGTTGTCCTTTTTCCTGGTTTTAAAACTGTCATTAAAAAGTCACAGAGGTGACATGTAAATGCATTCTTGTGTTTTGATTTGTTGAAATCAAAATTTCGGCAAGTTAACTTACAGATATTGACACACTGGCTCTAAACGGCGTGCAGACTGACAGAAGACCCAGGAAAGCAAACACAACAGCGAAGGGCAGCTGATGTTGCTCGACTGCAAGAGTCACTATGAAACGAAGGCAGTCAGGACAGGGTGGCATCGGCACAAAGCAGACAGCCAGTCAGCGGAGCAGAACAGGGAGCCCAGAAACAGACCCACATAAATACAGCCAACTGAACCTGGGCAGAGGGTAAAAGGCGATTCCAGGGAGCAAACCCAGTGTTCTCAACAACTGGTGCTGAAACTGGACACCCGCATGCAAAAGATGAACCGAGGCACGGACTGACCCTGCGCTCTTCACAAAAATTAACTCGGAATGGATCACGGACCTACATGTACAACGCAAAACTGTAAAACTCCTAGAAGGTAACACAGGAGAAAATCTAAGTGACACTGGGTAAGGCGGTGGCTTTCTTAATGCAACACCGAAGACACAATCCATGAAAGAAGTGGTTGGCAGCTGGACTTCATTAAACTTAAAACCTGCTCTGCAACAGAGCTGAGAGAGTGAGGACATAAGCCACAGCCCGGGACACGCAAGATAAAGAACTGTCATCAAACACGTACAAAGGACTCGTAAAACCCAACAATAAGAAAACAAACAAATCAATTAAAAAATGGAGCAAAGCCCTGGCCAGGGGGCTCAGTGGCTTGCAGCATCGTCCCAGTGCACCAGGGGTGCAGGTTCCATCCCTGGTTAGGGCACGTGCAAGAAGCAACCAATGAGCCCGGCTGGTGTAGCTCATTGGAATGAGCGCGGGCTGGGAACCAAAAGGTCCCGGTTCGATTCCCAGTCCGGGCACAAAGGTCCCCAGTGAGGGCCGCGTGAGAAGCAACCACACATTGCTCTTTCTCCCTCCCTTCTCCTCTCTCTAAAAATAAATAAATAAAATCTTTAAAAAAAAAAAAAGAAGCAACCAATGAACACTTAAGTGCAACAACAAATTCATGTTTCTCTCCCTCTCCCTCCTTCCCTTCCTTTTTCTAAAAAAGCAATAATTTTTTCTTAAAAATGGAGCAAAGAACTTAACAGACACCTCACTTCAGAAGACATACAGCCCTGACTGTGTAGCTCAGTGGGTTGGAGCGTCATCCCAATACAGCAAGGTTGCAGGTTGGATCTCCCATCAGAGCACGTACAAGAAGCAACCGATGGATGTGTGGATAAGTGGAACAACAAACCCACGTTTCTCTCCCCCCATCATCCGTCTCTCTAAAATCAATACGTAATTTTTTTAAAAAAAGAAATACAGATGGCAAGTTAGCATCTAAAAAAGATGCTTAGCATCACGTACCATTAGAGAATTTCAAATTAAAACAATGAGATACCATTACATACCCATTCAAATGAACAACACCCAGAACACAGACACCACAGGGCAGACGAGGACGTGCGGCGACAAGGATCCTCCCTCACTGCCCTGGGAACGGAAAACGGCGCTGCCACTTTGGGAGACGGTCTGGCAGTGTCTCCCAGCCTAAACACACTCAGCACCCGGTCCAGCAGTCACGCTCCTTGGTCTTCACCCAAATGAACTGAAAATCACACCCACACAAAACCTTGCACGTGGATGTTTATCACTGCCAACACTTGGAAGCAGCCAGGATGTCCTTCAGCGGGTGATGGGGAGACTGTGCGCCCAGATGATGAGGTATCGCTCGGCATTAGAAAGAAATGACTCATCAAGCCACGGAAAGGCACGGAGGAACTTTAAATGCAAGTCACGAGGGGAAAGAAGCCCACCCGAAAAGGCTGCGTGCTGCAGGGTTCCAGCTACACAACATTCCGGAAAAAGTAAAGCCCTGCGGACAGAAACGGGGTCGGTGGTTGCCCAGGGCTGGCGCAGGGAGGGGCACAGAGGGCTGCAGGGCAGGGAAGCGACCCTGTGAGATACCACCAAGGTGGATATGTGGGGATACACATTTGTCCGCACTCACAGCGCAAAGAGAGGACCCTAAGGTAAAGGACAGGCTTTGGGTGATGATGACGTTTGCAGTAATTTAGGTTCCTAAGTTACAACTAACGTGCTGCCGCTCTGCTGATGGGGAGGCTGTGCGCGTGTGGGGACAGGCACACGAGAACTCTGTACGTTCAACTCGGTGTTGCTAGGAACCCGCAACTGCTCTACAAAATAAAATTCACGAATGAACCTGAAACTGCTCTACAAAATAAATGTCATCAATGAAACAATTTATCTTTGAGACCTCTCTTAGGCAGATGCGCTTTCCAGTAAATGGAGGGGCCAGCAGGGCCCTTCCTGCCTGGAAGCCTGGCCCCAGCCCCAACCCCCGACACTCACCAGGCTGCTGTCCATCAGGCTGGAGCTCAGGTCTATGGCAGCCAGCTTCCGGTTCACCTGATGGATGGAGCCGATGAGGCAGGCTGGGAGGGCGTCAGCTAAGGAAACTCTGGGTGGTGATCACAGGCCAGCAGGAAGGCACCGGTCTGCAGAGGGCTGAGGCTCGCTCCCTCCCTACGCTGTCTCTCTGCTCCCTCCGTTCTTTTCTTTTCAACACTTCTTTTCCCCTCTCTTAGATGAGTTGCTTTATAAATTCTACATGAAAATTATATTCTAAATACCTTGGAAAACATAAAAACGACCATCCATTATGCTACCACCTAACAACTCCTGTTAGGGTTTGGGGAGATTTCCTTCCAGTACTTTTTTACATAAGTACAAACTCCATGTATGCCTATGGCTACTCTGACTTCTCCTCCGCTCATTAATTCAATTCCATAGAGCTAAATAATTTCCATAATATTTTAAATGGCATTCTATGAATCCCTGTAGAGGATGCACCTTAATACACTTAACTGTTCCTTGGCTACTGAATATTTAAATTGTTTACAACTTTTTGCAATTATAAATAATTGCAAATTATTTATACATATAGTTACATAGAGTACTGTTTCCATATTTTGGATTTCTCCGTTAAGAGAGATTTTCAGGAGACGGATGCCTGGGTCAACGCGCATCTCAACCTTGTTTATCACTGTCGAAATCTCTGCCCACTTCCCTGGCCCATCTGGTCGCCCTGTCTCTGAATTGCCTTGTCTTAGCTGCAGTTGCGCTAGGACATATCCTCTGTAAAAGCCCCGTAATCCCATCACTCCTCGCTGCCTCCGCAAAAAGCAGGATTCACTCTTCCTTCCATTACCTTCAAGGGTTCTCACGAACTGGAGGATATGTGACAAGTGAAGGTGCTGAGGAGGGACATGACAGACCCAGTGGGTTGGTTAGGACGAGATGAATGTGGGATTAAGAAGAAAGAGGGAGCATTAGAAAAGGCTCAGGAACGCGAGACACTGAAGCAGATCCTGATGAGCTCCCACAAGCTCATCTTGAAGGGGTGTTCGGAGAGGCATGGGACAAGAGGGCACCTAGGGGCATTTGTGCAGTTTTGTCAGCAGCAGTGTGACTTGAAGGGAAATGAGCTCTTTAGGAGACAGAAGGAGCTGCCGTTATTTATTATCTGAGCTCTAAGCCCTCCGGAGATGGGATTCTGTGGGCCCCCGGGATACGGCAGAGCGTGGATGATGCCAGAGGGCAAATGCAGAGCCCAGGCCGATGGGCTGGCAAGTGAGAAGAGGGGAGGTCAACCGGAGTAAAAAAAAAGGTGTTTTTTTTTGCCCCGGCCAGGTCACTCCATTGGTTAGAGCCTCAACCCGATATTCCAATGCTGTGGGCTCGATCCATGGTCAGGATGCACACAAGCAGCAACCATGAATGCCTAAATAAGTGGAACAACAAATCGATGTGTCTGTGTGTCCGTCTGTCTCCCTTCCTCTCTTTCTCTAAGCTCAATTTAAACATTTTTAAACTGAGTCTTAAGTTCACTTGTCTGAGGGTAGAAGGCTGGATAATGACCTTTTAGTTACTATCCGTAATTGTAGTTCTTTGGAAGGTAAAGGGGAAAGAAAGAGACAATAAAAAAAAAAAAGCTTTTTTTCTCTTCTTCCTCATTCTTTCAACAAATATTTCCAGTACTTCTTCTGTTTGAGCTCTTTCTGATTATTTTAGTAAACCAAACTCAAATCAAATCCTTCAGAGTCTCCAATGCTTTTAGAGGCTGGGAAGAACTTAAGACATGAAGAAAAGTAACGGATGTATAAGGAACGAGTTAGTAAGTAACACAGGTCATAAAATCGGCGCAGGTTACGCCTCCGCGGCCAGTGCGCTTGCTCTCGACTGTGAACGGCACCGCAGAAGGATACAGGGAGGACTGCCTTCCAGACTCTTCCTCACAGCATGCTGCATCGCCTGCTGGGCGGCGAGTGAGACAGTCAGGGAATCAGGCACTGGCACCACTGGCATGGCGGTGACGTTGATGATATCCATCTTCTTGAAATAGGCCACTGTCCAGTTTCTCGTAAACTGACAAATGGTAGTAAGTTTTCACCTTTAAGAGCCTCCCATTTCTCACTCTGATCTTGCTCTCTGTTCAACCAGCCTCCTGGAAATCACAGAGAGCACGGAGCTGTGTTAGAAGGCACAGGCTCGCTCCCCTGGCAGGCGGGGCTGAGGGACGCACAGGCTGCATGCAACGTGGGAAGCCAAGGCTTCCGTTTGAGAAGCCCATCGTCAAGTGACGGTGGCATACACGTGTTTTCTTTCTACCCCGCTGATGCCCCCCAGCCCAGCCCCAGTGAAAACTGTTATACACTTGACCTTCAAACAATGAGAGAATGAGGAAGGGCTGCCCCCATGTAGTCAAAAATCCACATATAACTTTTGACTCCTGAACTGAACTACTGAGAGCCTGGAAGCCTTATCAGTAGCATAAAGTCGGTTAACACATACTTTGTAAATTGTATGTATGATACATTGTATTCTTTTTTTTAATTTAATATTTTATTTATTTATTTATTTTTAGACAGAAGGGAAGGGAGGGCGAAAGAGAGGGAAAGAAACATCAATGTGTGGTTGCCTCTCACGTGGCCCCCACTGGGGACCTGGCCTGCAACCCAGGCATGTGCCCTGACTGGGAATCGAACTGGCGACCCTTTGGTTCGCAGCCCACACTCAATCCACTGAGCTATACCAGCCAGGGCTATACACTGTATTCTTACAACAAAGTAAACTAGAAAACAGAAGATATTATTTAAAAATCGTAAGGCAGAGCCCTGGCTGGTGTAGCTCAGGAGACTGCCCGTGGGCTGTGGATCAAACAGTTGACAGTTCAATTCCCAGTCGGGGCACATGCCTGGGTTGTGGGCCTGGTCCCCAGTGGGGGCCGCGTGAGAAGCAACCACACATTGATGTTTCTCTCCTTCTCCCTCCCTTCCCCTCTCTCTAAAAAAAAATAAATAAAAATATTTTAAAAATTATAAGGAAGAGAAAATATTTAAAGTACTATACATATTGATTGAAAAAAACCCATGCTAAGTTAAAGGGACAACTGTAGCTTTAAAACTAAGGAGACTGGGGTGTTAAAAAGGCTCAGGCTCCAGACGACCCAGCAAGCTAGTTTGCAAATTAGAAATGAAATCAAACCTCGTTTGCCTCTCTGAGCCTCACCTGGGAAGCCAGAGACACGGACGAGGTCCCTAAGGCTCGGATGCTATGATTCTCTGAGGCGGGTCCATGTCCTCAGCACGAGGGGCCTGATATACCTGAGGCTTCTGCTCCTTCTCAGGACACTGGCCCCACCTCTACCCTGCCTCCTGGGTCCTTGCTTTTTGGCCAGGAGTTCAGCACTACCATCTGTGGGTCCTCTACAGCCACGGCCTGGTGGCAGAAGCCCGGTTATAGTGAGGGAAAAACGTTGCCATCTGCCCTCAAGAAGCTCATACAGAATGGAAGGAGAGAGAAAATGGAAGCAGAGTTTGGTGGAAAACATAGCCAAGGGGCCCTTCCCCCGGTCTCCCTTCCTCTCCTCCTGTTCACGCTGTTGGTCCCACCTGCCTGCCCCCCGAACTCCTTCCTGGCCCCTGCCATGCTGTGCTTCGTGCCTCTACGCCTTCGCATGTGCTGTTCCCTCTCTCCAAAGCTCAGCCAGGTGACGCATCTTTGGGAAGACCTTCTTCAGTCACCCCAGGCCATTAGTACCACCCTGTCCTCCGTGAAGCCCAGGGTTCTGCTTTCACCTCTCCGTCACGGCACTTACAATACTGAAGTGGAATGATTTGCTTCTACAGCTTTCTCCACTAGGCAAGTTACTCCTGAGGGATTAGGGTCACTCAATAGTTGTTTCCACCACACCTCTTTCTAGTCCAAAGAGGCTAACCATTGCGGGCTATCCCAGGTCAGTGGGATCATGGGAAGGGCTGGCCTAGGCCCAGGCCAATAGTCTCTCGTCCCTCCTGCTCCTAGCCTTTAGCTAACAGGTGACGGGGAGACGGCTAGAGGAGGCAGGTACACCATAGGGCTCCTCACCTTCCTCCCACCCACTCTCCAGCACGACTGGCAAATGACATGTTCTCTGAGAAGCCAGGTTCCGCATGACCCTGTCACGAAGCGTCTTGCTTCAGCTTAGTATTATTACTCATGCCTAATGGGGAGAATTGAGGATTATGCTTTTTAAGAGAAATGTTAAAAAGACAGTTTGTTCCCTTCTGAATGTTTCATCATACCATTTTAGGATAAATATTCTCTGAAACATGTTAAGTTTTTATTGTCAGTACTTAAGGAGGAACAAAGGACAGGGCAGGGAACTCAGCTGAGTATCTACCCCGCGCCCAGCACTGCGCTGTGTGCCGGGGGTGGATGCAGAGAAGGATAAGAAACATCCTGCCCTCATGAAGCAGATTCTGGCAGCTGAGACTGGAACGTCCTTGTTTTAAGTTAACACATTTTAACTTAAATAAATTGACTTTTGCCCTGGCTGGTGTAGCTCAATGAATGGAGCACTAGCTTGCAAACCAAGAGGTGGCAGGTTTGATTCCCAATCAGGGCACATGCCTGGGTTGTGGGCCAGGTTCCCAGTTGGGGGCGTGCGAGAGGCAACAGATCGATGTATCTCTAATGAACATCAGTTTTCTCTCCCTCTCTTTCTCCCTCCCTTGCCCTCTCTCTAAAAGTAAATAAATAAAATCTTTAAAAAAACAGGTTGACTTTTGTTCAGTTTAACCTTAAGTAATTCGATGACTATGAAGTGCCTAACACAAGCCAGCAGTCTATTCCTCCTGGGGACAGGATGGCGAGCCAACCAGACTCGATCCCCGCCCTGAAGGAGCTGTGTCTACTAGGGGAGGCATGGGATCATCAAACAATGGTATGAAGTAATCGTGAGTAACTCTGACCACTCCTTCAAAGGGTCACACAGTGCTCCGAGATGACATAACAGTGGGCACTGACCTAGTCAGCATGGCTGAGACTTGAAGGAAGAGCAGGATTTCATTAGATAAAAGGAGACGGGAAACACCATCCAAGCAGAGGCGGACAAGGGCAGAAAGGTAGGAAAAGGCTAGACCTGTGCATCACAGCAGCCACTAGCCACATGGGACAGGCAAGCCCTTGGAACTGGGTCAATGTGACTGAAGAAGTAACCTTTTTATTTTAATATGAAAATGAGCCCTGGCTGGTGTAGCTCAGTCCACTGAGTGTCGGCCTGCGAAGCAAAGCGTCGCTGGTTCGATTCCCAGTCAGGGCACATGCCTGGGTTGCGGGCCAGGTCCCCAGTGGGGGATGCGCATGGGAAGCAACCACACATTGATGTTTCTCTCCTCTTTCTCCCTTCCCTTCTCCTCAGTCCAAAAAGTAAACAAATAAAATCTTTAAAAAAAAGAAAGAAAGAAAGAAAACAAAGCAGTACCCCTGACCGGTGTGGCTCAGCTGGGGTTGAGTGTCATCTGGCGAAGGGAAAGGCGGTTGGGACACATGCCTGGGTTGCGCCGGGGCCCTGTTGGGACTTGTGGGAGAAGCGATGGGTGTTTCTCTCCCTCTCTTTCTCCCTCCCTTCCCCTCTCTCTGAAAATAAAATAAATTAAAAAATTAGAAAATGAAGCATTAAAGATATTAATTACACAACGTTAAAATGATAATATTCGAGACACTTGGAATTAAATATTATGCAAATGAATACCACCTGATTTGTTGTTGTTTTTTTACTTTTAAAAATACAGCTACTAGAAAATTCTAAATGACATACGCGGCCCACATTGTTTCCAAGGACAGCGCAGGGCCAGACCGTTCAGATTCTGGTCCTAGGACGTGGAACTCTCCCCTTCTCCTTGCAGTGATGTGCAGCTGGCAGAAGATCACACTTGGAACCGCAGACCCATGCATGGGTCCTGCACCTCCTCGGCTGGATAGCCAGCACCCACCAGGCTCCCTGAGTTTCCTCATTTATCAAATGGAACTAACAATACACTGTGTTAGGCCTTCAGGAGATCTAGAGTTGACACTGTAGAAATTCCCTGCCCCTTGCTCACTGTGACACCTTGAAGCGGCCCCGGGGCCCCAGTTTCCCCTGCTTGGAGAAGCCGAAGAGAGTCGGGCGTGGGAAGGCGGGGAGGGTGGGTCACCGTTCTTCCGTTGGACTTACCTGAAGACGCCGGCGTCAGCCGGCGAACTCGGGCCGGTTCAGTCACAGGTCCCTCAGGCGACCCTGGAAAGTTCTGCATGCGACAGCGGACTCCTGTTGCCTCCACACCCACCAGGAAGGGGTGCCCTTTGCTTTGTGGTCGCGAGGGAGGAAGAGCAGAGGAGCAAACAGGGAGAGGCCCATTTTGCTACTGTGAGCCCCCGCATTCTCCAGGCAACGCCGGGCGCAAGCGCCACGTCCCCCTTTCGCACAACAATGGAATCTTCGCGCGTCGCCGCAGGACGCGGTTACCAAGGTGACGGCCTGTGTAAGTGAGAGAGACAGACCCCTGGGTCTGTGGGGAGAGCAAGTGTAGTTCCTCGTTCTATCCTATATCAGGGGGACATCTAAATGATTCCAGAAGACAATCCCTTTGTGGAGTCCATTTAACATTTCGATAGCAGTCCTCGAGGGTTTCTGGTGCTTTTCAGAAGCTGTTGTAGTGGACTCCGCCGCGACTGGCACCCCCGTTTTCTCGGTGGTAGAGGCCGAGGCGGGGCTGCACATGCGCGTGGCGGGTGGGCGGTGGCGTGGCCCGCGGGGACCGTGAACCCTCGGGGGCGGCTTGCGGGTGGTCTAGGCGTTTATTTGGAGCCCGGCTTCTGGAACCTGTCGGGTACGTCTCCATCCCGGCGTCTCCGGAGGGCTGAAGAAGGGTAGGATGTCCGGGCGCTCCCTGGGGAACCCAGCGCCTCCCGGCAGCTGGAGCGGCCGGAGGGCGCTGGGCAGGAGGCGAAGGCAGGCTTCACCCAGGCTGGTGACAGCCCTTGTCGAAGTGTTTTTACTTGATTGTAAATTGGGATAGTAATTCCTCCCTTAGGTGGGCTGTGAAGGGCACGCGAGCGAACGTTTGTTCGCTGCCGTCCACTGAATCCACCAGCCCGGGGGGGCCGGGTGCCTGCGCGGCACGTACTCGGCTGGCTCTGAACCCTGGGCGACGCGGATCCCTTTGGGAATCCGATGAAAGCCGAAGGCTCATTTTCTTGTTAGATTAAAATAAGATAATGTAGTTTATGGTCCACTGCAAACTGTAAAGCAATGCACAGTGATGCAGTGATGGTCATCCCCGGCTTTGTTTCGAAGCCCAGTTCCACCGCCTTCCCGCGGTTTGGCGGGGGCAAGTTACTTAGCCTCCGTTCCCCGATTTGTAGATGGGGACATCCTTGGGTTGCTGTAACCATCAAATAGTACGGCTTTTTATAAACACCGAAGCGCTTTAACAACCTGTGGAAAACTGTTGTTTTCCCTGATCATAAATAAAGGAGCCTGTGGCCCAGGGGAGATAAGTGCTGGGGTCCCGCTTGGGGGGCAGAGGAGCGCAGCGTGATGGTTGGGACCCAGATGCTCTCTTCACTTCCTTTGTGCTGAGCCTGCTCAACCCGAGGAGTTCCGCTAGAAAGAAGGCTGCCAAGGGGACCTCCAGGTCCACCCTAATGTTCCCGGACCCATGCATGGGTCTCTGCCACAGCTGTTTGTGGATGATGGTATCTGAATGAAAAGGCAGCTAGTGCACACCCTTCCTTTTCCTCATCTGTTAGATATTGACGATGTCAGTTCTGCCAGGTTATGGGCCTCCTCCTTCCACTGGACACCTCACCTACCTACTATAGGACAGGTGATCTTTGACGTATACACTGAGTGAGGGGCACTGTTATCCATCTGAAAGTGAAGTATAAATATAGCTTCATTTTTTAAAATGGTGTCTATGCCGTAGCTATTGCCTAGTGTGATTCTTGCCTTTGTACGGGAGTAAGTAGAATTGTATCCTTTGCTCCAGACTGCGATTCTGGTGATGTCAACTTGTGACAAAGTTTAACACAGGCAAATCAGGCGCTCGCCTGTGTTAACAGAAACTGTAGAGCCGCACACATCTGCATTCAAATTCTAGCTCCCTTTGAGGACCTTCGTGTTTCTAAACCTTAGGTGTCCAATGGGGATAACAAGAGGAGCTAACAGAGGGTGGTCACGAGAGCCGAGATTCTCCGTGCCAAGGGTGTAGTGTACTGCCTGCCTGGCACGTGGCAAGCACTCCACCCGTGGGGACCGCTGCCAGGGCTGGGAATAGCCACAGAGGATGTATATTGCAGGGATGTCAGGGCAGTGACATAAAGTCGCTCACCCCCCATTTGTACCCCTGACTTGTTCTGCCCCCAGCACAGGGAACATCGACTTTTCCTTCGTCAGGCCAAAGATGCCTCTCTTTGGGAACACGTTCAGCCCAAAGAAGACTCCGCCTCGGAAGTCCGCCTCTCTGTCCAACCTGCATAACGTGAGTGTCAGGACAAGAGGCAGCCCGGTGTGCGTGTGCCTGAGCGGCGAGCCTGGTCCCGGATGAACCAGGAGGGGGCGGGGCATCCTCTTCCTTCATGCTGCTATGGCCAACATCACTTCTCCTGTGTGGAAGTCACTGTCAGAGCTTGTTCGGGAACCTAGCACGGCAGTCAGTCTCATGATCGTTGGCTCCATCTGTTATCCAGTTTAACTTCACTTTATTCCCAAGACGTGGCCAGGAATCGATTTCCGTCACATCTAAGAATCAAGTCATTCCGAAAAGACGATGTTTTGCCACCATTCGTGGCATCCGGAAGGCTCTGTCACAGCTCCAGAGGCAGTGTCCAGGCTCCTCGAGGGCAGAGCTGGTGGCGTTCGTCTCTGAACACCCAGTACTAGGTCTGACGCAGGGTGGGTGCTCAGTGAGGAGTCGAAACATCGGGGAATACAGTAAAGAACAGCTGCTACCCCAAGCATTTTATGCTTGTCCGTGACATGCGGGGTGGGCAAAGTAGGCTTACAGTTGTTCTTATGGAAAATAATACAATAAGTCATAAGTAATAATACAGGAATAAACTTTTGCATATTCATAACTGTAAACTTACTTTTGCTCAACCCTGTATACACCTCCACAGAAAGCAGCTGATAACTTGGGCTTATTACCTTAAAAAGGATTTTTCACAGTAGATATAAAATAATTCACTTTATGAATTTTAACATATATAGCTTTTTCAGAAAACGTCTATTGTATAAAGCAGTATGTTTCATTTCTCATATAGTTTAAAAGTGTCACACTTTAGTTGATTTTCTAACTTCAGAAAACATCATTAAATGCGCTGGGATGACTAGAGGAAAGGGATTATCGGGGTCCCGTGGTGAGGAGAGGTGCTGGGACTGGAGCGTGAGGGCTGTGGCTGTCGGAAGTGGCACGCAGTGTCTCACCCACAGCTGGACCGGTCAACCCGGGAGGTGGAGCTGGGCCTTGACTATGGAACCCCCACTATGAACCTGGCTGGACAAAGCCTGAAGTTTGAAAACGGCCATTGGATAGCAGGTGTGCTGATTTCCTGCCGTTTCGTCTAGCAGGACTGTGGGAGGAGACCCTCCTGGTAAGTGCCACCTTTATCTTTCCACCAGAGACGGGGATTAGTGGAGGTGTGGATCAAAGGGAGGCTCTGCGCCTCCGGAAGCGGAACCAGCAGTTGGAGGAAGAGAACAGTTTATTGCAGATGAAAGTGGACATCCTGCTTGACATGGTGAGGAAGGTGATGGGGAGGGCTGCCTGGGCTTTCCTTCCGAGGGAGGCGCCACCTCGAATCAGTTCGTGCAGCTCACACCTGGTGCGTGCCAGTGTGCCCAGGTACATTGCTTTGAATCCAAAGATACAAACCCAAGTCCAACATAGTCCCTGCCAACAAGCACTTACACTCTAGCAGGGGGACGGACGACAAACGCAATGACAGTTCCTCATGGTAAAGGCAACACTCGGAGTCTGTACAGGGCCTAGTGTTAGTGCGTGAGAGAGAGAGAACTTCTTCTGAGCCAGGAGGGCACCATGCAGGAAGGGGTAGTTGAGCTGAATGTGGAACAATAAAGGGAGGAGTGGAGGCTGAGATAAAGAGAAGGAGGACCGTCTGCTCACGGCTTGGAGGTGTCCTGTCGGGTGCAGGCCTTCGTCTGTGCCTGGCACAGACCTGCCTGGGAGCTCTCTGCATTGGCATCTGTTTCCTGTGGCTATTAAGTACCCAGCAGCTACCCTGGCCGGATGGTTCGGTCAGTTAGAGCGTCATCCCACATGCCAGTGAAGTTGTGGGTTTCATTCCCAGTCAGAGCGCATACCTTAGGTTTGGGTTTGATTCCTGGTGGGGCGCATTAAGGGAGGCAACTGATGGATGTTTCTCTCTCCTCCTCCTCCTACCCCCTTTCTCTCCGCCCCCTTCCTCTCGCTCTAAAATCAATAAACATATCCTTGGTTGAGGATTAAAACGGCAACAACACAAAGCCCAGCAGCCTGTTGGGCCTAGAGGTACATGTGAAGTCTGACTGAGAAGCAGGAGAGCGTACACTGGAGTGGTTAAGAACACACGGTCTGGAGTAAACTTCCTGGCTTCTTGCCCAGCTGCATACCAGTCGCGTGACTTTAGGCAACTTACGTGATCTGTGTGAAGAACTTAGTTTCTTCAGCGATAAACTAGGCGCGACAGTGGGAGTCACCCAGTAGTGAGTTAATCCTACAAGTCAAGCACTCGGGGCAGTGGATTGCTCAGGAAGTGTAGCTCTTACTTCATAGCAAGCTGACCTCTAATTCAGAGAGTGTATCTCTGTCTGTCCCTGTCGTGAATATCTGAAATCCATTGAAGATTCCGATGAGGAAAGTGGCATTCTTTTTTTAAAATCATTTTTTTGCCCTATGCGTCATGGGAGCTACAGTTTAGAAGCAACTAATCCTTTAGTTTAGAATTACCAATATCTGCCTTCATCCCCTGGGGCGCGCTGCTGTTAATGCAGTGAGTGCCATGCAATCCAGGTGATCAAAAATGTTAATGGAGCCCTGACTGGTGTGGCTCACTGGATCGAGTGCCAGCCTGAGAACCAAAGATCGCCGGTTCGATTCCCAGTCAGGGCACGTGCCTGGGTTGCAGGCCAGGGTCCTAGCTGGGGGCTGCAACAGGCAACCGATTGATGTATCTCACACATCGGTTTCTCTCCCTCTCTCGCTTCCTCCCTTCCCCTCTCTCTGAAAATAAAGAAAATCTTTAAAATATATATATTTTTAAAAGTTATTTAAAAAAACCCTGTTGATGGAGTGGATTGTGTTCCTCAAGTACTTGAAGTGGTTACATTCTGCCTGGTTACGAAGCGGTTCCTGCCACAGAGGCTGACTGGCAGTGTTAGAGAAATGCCCGGGGCCTTTCCCCATGCACAGGCCTGGCCTTGAACAACCTGAAACAGCCCAGAAATGCCCTTTCTAACTGCCTGCTGCTTTACTTTCAGTTCTCTGAGACCACTGCCGAATTCCAAATAATGAAGAAGGAATTGAATGAACTGAAGAGTGTCAACAGGAGAAGGAAGTGAAGACCTCCAGAAACACTCGTTAGGAGAATAGGAAGAAATCTACTGATCAGAGGGTTTTTTTTTTTTTTTTAGCCAAACTGGTGGAGTAGGTCCTGGGAGAGAGTGCCATGTAATGGGGCCAAAGGCACTGGCACTTTTGATTCCCAAACTTCCCCTCCAGCATTTGGTGCAAGAAATTTCTCAGGACTTCAAAACAGGTCTGCACTTCCAGAGTGCAGCTATTGGTGCTTTGCAGGAGGCACATGAGGCCTATCTGGTCTGGCCGTTCTGAAAACACCAACTTGTGTGCGATATAACCATGTAACAGTTATGCCAAAAGACACCCAGCTAGCATGTCGCATACATGGAAAACGTGCTTAAAAATCCACTATGTTTGGAAACATTTCCTTTTTTAAAAAAAAAAATTCTCTTCTTCCTGTTATTGGTAGTTCTGAATGTTTTTTCCCCCCACCCCCTGCCTCCCCCAACATGGGGTCAAAAGGTATCTACGTCGTATATAATTGCAAGTGGAAAATAGGGAAATCAGGTGTTGGCAGTTTTTCCATTTTCATTTGTGTGTGAATTTTAAAATATAAATGTGGGGACATAAAGCATTAACACAAGTCAAAATGTTCCACTGAACAATTTCAGCAGTTCAACTTTATGACAATATAGATAAACCTGCTAAATTTTTCTGGATGATGCCAGCTTTGGATTTTTAAAAACAAGTAAATTTCTTATTGATGGCAACTAAATGGTGTTTGTAGCATTTTTATCATACAGTAGATTTCATCCATTCACTATACTTTTCTGAGTTGTCCTATATGCAAGTACGTTTTTAATGTCTTCTGGGCTCTTCCTGTAAGTTTGCTATTAAAATACATTAAACTATAATTAAAAATAAAATAAATGAGATCCCTGGGAGGTGTGTTAAAAATGCAGGTTCTGAGCCCGCGAAACCCCCTAACCTGAATTACTGCAGAATTACTCCATAATTTAGCAAGTTTCCCAAGTGTTAATTTCCACTGAAATCTCAGCCGCCTCCTGACTGCGGGCCAGAGGGCGTCGCTGGCCCGCGGCGCTCCTGCCTCCGGCTCCCGGAAGGGCAGCTCTATCCTCCGCTCTGTGCTGCACTCGCCTTCCTTCTTCCGGTTCCGGTGTCTCCTTACAGCCATGGCCGCCGCCGTCGCCGCCGCCGGCCCTGGGGCTCCCCTGTCCCCAGACGAGTTGCCTCCGAAGGGTGATGCCGAGAGGACTGAGGAGGAGCTGGAAGAGGAAGACGACGAGGAGGTACTGGGGCCCCGCGCGTTAGGGCGGGGCCGGGCGGGGAGCGGGGTTCAGGACGGGAGCGTCCCGCCCGGGAGTATGAGCTCCGCGTGCTGCGGGACCGGGGCAAAGGCACTTAGCGGAGCCTGGCGAGGTCGGAGTGTGTTCTCCGAGAAGCGGAGTTAGGGGCCGCGCTAGGCCCGGGGTGCCCTAGCTCCGGGGTGGGGGTGGGCGGCTCGGCGTGTCCCGGCGTCGGGAGGAGGTTACCGCCGCTTCGGCCAAGACTCGGGCCTCCTCCACTACAGCCGGATGAGACCCTGTTGGAAAGACTCTGGGGTCTGACGGAGATGTTTCCGGAGAGGATCCGGTCCGCGGCCGGAGCCACTTTTGATCTCTCCCTCTTTGTGGCTCAAAAAATGTACAGGTAAGGGACAAGGGCAAAGACGTTGGGGTGTGCCTGGGCTGCCATGAATGAACACGGGCTTTGGAGGTAGCATACCTGGGTTGGGAGCCAGCCTGCCACCTAGGACGTTGAGTGACCTTGGACTTGTGGTACCTTAACCTTTCTTAGTCTTAGTTACCTATTCTATAAAGTGGGGTTTCTTGTCGGGCAGGGGCCTTGTTAGGATCGTTTCAGAGTAGGTGAGATACTTAACGTATTTGTGTCTTTGTAAGAACTCAGGAGAATGTTAAAACTGCTCTCACTAGATACACAGCTACCAGGACTGCACCTCTTTCTGATCGGAGTATGGTGAAAAGGTTGGGTAGAATACGTTTATCAAAAACACTGACATACATAGTGTGAGAAACTTTGTTCCTTCTTGGTGCAGCTGCCTGGTTTTGCCTCACCATGGTGCTGACAAATCCTCCTGCAGGTTTTCCAGGGCAGCCTTGTGGATCGGGACAACTTCCTTCATGATCCTGGTTCTTCCTGTTGTCTTTGAGACTGAGAAGTTGCAGATGGAACAGCAGCAGCAACTGCAGCAGCGGCAGGTGAGCGCAGGCCCTGGGCCTTTTGCCAGTGGTGGAGCCGCAACTTGGTTATGTTTCCCACACCTGGGTAGACCAGCAGTTCGTGTGCGCGTAGAGGTTGGGACTGTTCCATGTTCTTGATTGTGCTGTCAGCTTTGTTTTGTAGACCTTGTCTGCCCCGTTATATAGGATGAAAAACGAGATCCCTGGGCCTGTACAGTGCCTTACATCCTTCCTTTTCTGTTCCAGATACTTCTAGGGCCTAACACAGGGCTGTCAGGAGGAATGCCAGGGGCTCTACCTTCACTTCCTGGAAAGATCTAGATTGTTACTGCTATATTTGATCTGTCTTGGCAGGAGAAGTTTGAAAATTCAATAGTGTTTGAACTCCTGATTTTTTTTCCTTTTTTCTTTTTGGAAACTTGGGCACACTGACCTATCTAAACCTGGTTGGGAGGATTTTCCCCAGGTCATCTCATGGAGAGACCCCCTCCTCGCCACCGTGCCCTCCGAGCTGTCCTGACTTCCTGCTAACGTCGTCACTCTGATTCCAGAGTGCGACAGCGCAGACGGTTCCTCCACTCTGGCCATCCCACATCTTTTGTAAACTGACTCCTGACCGGAAGATCTCAGTAGCTCAATGTGGGGGCCGTTGGGAAGGACATACCCCTGACCGTTACCGACTGTTGTTTTGACGTGCACACCTTAGAAATACAAACGCTTTACAGCTGCAGTGTAAAAGCAGCCACTGAATTTCTGTGTATCTTGGAAAAGATGGAGGGCTGGCGGCAGCTTAAAGCACAGGATGGGGACTGGAGGGCGGAGCAGCTGACTTCCGCTGCGCACTTTGGCTGTTAGACCTATGTGTATGTGTCTAAGACAATAAAAGAGTCAGTGCTCACTTTTGTATTTAAAGATTAAAAATGATTCCAGCCCAAAGTGTCATTTATGTGTGTACTTGATACATACCCACCTCGAAATTAGGCCATCTCAGAAGGGCAAAGACACAAACTGCGCCAGAAGACAATGTATCTCTAAAAGATGGCTTGTGGATGTGAGTGAATTCCTCCTAAAGCAGCATCACACTAGGTTTACCCTTTTTTCCTTTACATACATAATTACAGAATTCAGACAGACAGGTTTATGTATGGATTTTCCATTTTTAATATTTGGTTAAACAAAATACATCTTTTGTAAACAAACCCAGCACAAGGCCAACAAAAAAGGGTGGGGAATAAAAGCAAGAAAAACAAAAAGCCTAGGATCGCCCCTTACTGGGCATCAGGGTCAGGCCTGTCCCCTTCCTCAAAGGAAATGGGACTTTTTGTCCTTGGGCATCAGCATGGGTCCCTGTTTCTAAGCACCAGAATTGGATATGAACAGAGAAACCAACCCTGAAATGTTTAAGCGTCTTTGCATATCCCATTGGCTCATGGACTCCAAGGACACGGGATTCCTTTGAAGTGCCATTTGCACAGGTCCAAGCAGATTGGAGGAGTTTCCCCCTCTTCCCAGGAAATGGCTTACTAGCTGTCACTGACGGTGCCAGTGGAGCCAAGGTCCTGGTTGTGACAATCAGCGAGGTTGGCTGTGACTTCTGGCTGGTGGTGGTTGGAATGTCGTTGTGCAGGGGTAAGGTAGAGCTCTCTGCGGTGCCAAGCAGGTCTGCAGAAAACGGTGTGGAAGAGGCCGGTCAGTTGCTTAGATGGTGTAATGCAGTAGCCGCCCAGTGGCCTCTTAACCAAGCATAAAAAGTGGCCTTGTTGAAGATGCATGTGCAGAAAAAGTGCTGGTGTAAACATGCACTCCAGTCACAGTGGGGAGGAAAGCCTCCGCCTTGCCCCAGCTGGCATCCTCATGTTTGACATGCAAGCCGCAGGCTAGCTTTGCTGCTAGACAAAGTCAGCAGCTCGGGCCTGGCGAGACCACTGGTCTGCCGGGCTGGACAGGCCGTCTCTGCTGTCCCACCTGCCTTGAGGCAATCACAACCACTTTGGTGACACGCAGTATGTGTGGCATGTACTCCCCCCGCCTCTGTTTTCCAAAGTTACAGGAGGAAAGTGGCCTATAGCTACTAAAAGAGGTATGGGGCGGTCAATTCTCAGTTGATTTGTAAAGGAAATCACAGAAAGATGACAAACCCAGGTCCTGTAACAATGCATGTAACCAACCAACTTGAGGACTCTGCTTGGCGCTCCAGTGACTCGGAGCCCAGCATGTCCGATTCTAGCTAGTCTCGTCACAATACTTTCCTCACCCAACTCTGCTTCAACCAGTGGAACTTGATGTGGAAGGCAGGCTTATTTTTTTCCAGTTTTTGCCACTGGGAAGACTGCCTTTTGCTTATCTTGTGCCCCAGAGCCTCCTAAATTACTGTAATGAAGTGGCAGGGACAATGCTGGAGGGAGGCAGCCAGGTCGGCCAGGCCCCACCTGGCTTTGGTCATGTCCTCTTAGGTGTCTGGCTCACCCTGTCACACTACAGTGTTGCAGGATTCAACCACTTGTATGAAACATTAGAGAACTTTTCATTATAAAACTCCAAGGACGGCCATAATCCACCCTTAAAAATAGGGTGAGGGCGGCATTGAGGGCTGGAGCCAGCATGCTGCACTGCTGCTGGGCTGTGAAGACAGTTTCCTGAGAGGCCCTTTTGCTCCGGGTCCTTCGAAGCAGTCACACGGGCTCTGCATGGACTATGTCTTCAGAACCACTGGTGCCAGGAAAAGGGAATTGGAGGCAGCATCTCCAGGTGGGTCAGAGCGGCAGTGAACTCCAGCAGAGCCTCCGTCAAGTCCTCAGAGGAAAGGGAGAAATAAGCTAGGACCCACCTTTTTTCCTCCTCTCTTCAAATGAAATAAGGGTCTTCTGCTGCTTGCCCTAAGCAGAGAGCCCCTCCCTCCCCTTCCCAGGAACAAGGAACGCTGGTTGGTTCTTGTGACATTTCACACATCTGGCCTATTGCACTGTCAGATCTGAGGGGAGAGACCCGATGAGATGTTCGGGGGAGTGGCGAGGGCAGACCCACGGGACAGGCCGCAGCACGGCACGGAGGGCTCAGGGGCGGAGGGGAGGCTGGGCAGAACTGTTACACGTCGGCCCTCCAACTCTGATGGGCCTCCACCTCTTCTGGTACCACCAGCAGGAGTTCACAGTTCTTGCCTCGCAAATGATGTTTTAGAAATTTCCTATGGGGGGAAAAATGAAAGAAAATGAAATGCTGGTAATATTGCAAATTCCAGTCTGGGGGCCCCATGCTCACCGGGAACCTCATCATTTGTACCCTTCGCCATCCTAAGACACACTCTCATGGTGACCTGTTCTCGGAGGGCTCCCTTCAGTCTGTCCAGTTAGGTTCCGCCTGAACTTCCACTCGTCCTCATATTACTGCCAAAAGTAGCTAGTGCTGTGACAAACAGCCAGTCCGAGCATTCTAAAGGACTTCCAATTGTATTTTTTTTTTTAAGATTTTATTTTTGTTTTTTTAGAGGGAGGAAGAGAGGGAGAGAAACAGCAATGCATGGTTGCCTCTCACATGGCCCTCATGGGGACCCGGCCCGCAACCCAGGCATGCGCCCTGACTGGGAACCGAACAGGGACCCTCTGGCTCCCAGCCCGCGCTCAATCCACTGAGCCACACCAGCCAGGGCCAAGAGAGTGAGTGAGTGAGTGAGTGAGTGAGTGAGTGAGTGTGTGTGTGTGTGTGTGTGTATTTTTTTTTTTTTTTTTTTAGTTCTTTCATTGGTCTCAGGGAAATTTCGCCCTCTTTGGCCTGAATGTCTTCCTTCCTCTGACCTGGCAGCTCCATGGTCACAGCAGTCTGAGTGTCAATGACACTACCAAGCCCATACCACCAGACCAGAAGGCCAGCATCCCCAGGTGTGGGAATTTCATAGGCCATCAAAGACTCAGGTCTTTCAAGTCTCAGACCTTAAAGTTCCAAGTAAGGCAGGGAGGGGTCCAAGGAGCTAGGAATTTCATTTCCTTTGCCACCCAAAGAGGAGCTCAAGTTCCCCAATGCAGCAAAGAAAGGAGCCCACCCGCAAGTCAGCCACTCCAGGCACCTGAGCTCGCTCTCGCCTCCGATCCACTCGGGCATCTTCAGTTTGGAGTCGAGGTTGTAGTAGGCCCCGCCCACCTCTCGGACACAGATCCAGTGCTGCCTTTTGAGAGGCAGCTTCAGGGGGCCCCAGCACAGGCTGGAGGGCAGGTTCATGATGAAGCCCATGACGTTCGTGAGGGCGATGGCGCCGACATCCCTGCAGAAGAGGCGGTGTCAGGCCCCGAGGCAGCCCACCCTTCAAGGCTCCCTGGCTGTCACACCCCAACTGCCCACCGACCTCCGCCCTCACCCTGCGCGCCAGCTCCCAAGTCGGCTGAGCCTGGTTCAGGTTACCTGCGCTTGTCCCACCAAACCGCCTCGTAGCCTTTGGTCTGCAGTGCTGCCATAATGACGTTCACGTCGTAGTTCCCGTTTCCCAGCATGCTCTTCTTGTGGGGAGTCACCATGGTGTTTGGAGACAACCTACAGATGTAAAGGAGAGCTGAGCCCCGCTGATCAGCCTAACACCTCCCAAGCCTGCACTACCAGAGACAGAAGAGCCCTGTAGGCCACTGTCCCCCGGACGCTCGTTTCCTCCATTCAAGTCAACTATAACCAGCTTTCAACAAACTATTCTGTAGGCTGGGCTCCTACTGTCCTAGGGGTTACCCCTCTTTTTATGCAAAATAGTAATTCCCAGTGATGGGACCTGTGCCGGTCATTTAGAAAGCGTGTCCACAGTGAAGTCGATGGGCAGTGTCCGCCCGACGGCCTCCTCTGTGAGATCCTGGGCCCACTCCTCTCTGCGGTCTCTTTCCTCGCTGATTCTCCCACCCTGGTACAAGCCTCTCTTTTAACAATGGAAAATAGTATTTGATATTTTCATTTGCCTGGGTAGTATCTGTTACTCTTGGTTTTTTTTTTTAATTTTTTAAACTTTTTTTTTTTTTTTGAGAGAGAGGGAGAGAAACAGCAATGTATGGTTGCTTCTCACATGGCCCTCATGGGGACCTGGCCCGCAACCCAGGCATGTGCCCTGACTGGGAATCGAACCGGGACCCTCTGGTTCCCAGCCTGTGCTCAATCCACTGAGCTACGTACAGCCAGGGCTGTTACTCTTGTTTTTTAAAGCTTAAATACTTTCCACTCAAGGCTCGCACACCTGATGATGATTAATCATTTAGCACTCCAAGGCCTACAGGGCCCAGGCAGGCAACCTGAACGTATGGTGCGGCTGGGCCAGACACGAAGCAATAAAAAGCCGTTAGGCCCACGTTAAACTGGGATGCGTGACCCATGGAAGGCATTCCGGATGCATGTGCCCATGTGTAAGACACTTACACGAGAATTTTTTAAAAACCTAAAAACACCAAGAATCAGCTGAAAAAAACATTGGTGCCAGACAGACAAAACTCCACTGCAGTCTGGTCCGCTCACCCGGCTTAAGGCTGCTCTCAGCCCACCTCTTAGCCACGCCTCCACCACGAGGCCAGGCCGGGTCTGAAGGCATTTCCAATCCTGCGTGGATCCTGCCCAAGGGAAGGCCACCCTGAGGGAAGGGCAGCGAGTGCAGAGGGAGGGAGGTGGGGCATGAGAGCAGAGGCGTGGGGGGGGGAAGGGCTGCTCAATGCCGTCTCCAGAAGAGAAGCGAGACCTTAGGTCAGTTCTAAAGACTAAAGAAATCCTATAAAAAGTATAAAACTTATCTAGACACAGCAAAAATGGATAATTCTTCAACATAGAACATACTCCCGCCACTGCTGAGACCCTCTAATGGCCCCCGAAACACTGAACTGCAATCTGCACTCCCTCCCCTGGCCTGCCAAGGCCCCCTGCACCTCCTACACACGACCTCCTCAGCGTCGTGCACACACGCAGCTCTTGCTCACCGAGAGCCTCTGTGCCCACCCGCGGTTGCCACCGTCGGTAATAACTTTCCCCTAGATCGCCACTTGGTCTGCTCCTTCTTATTTGGGTCCCGAGTATTACTGCCTTAGAGGCCGCCTCCGACCCTCCAACCGTAGGTTTCTCCCTGTCACTGCCTTCAGTTACATTACAGCCCTGCCACTACCTGACCCGACTCCTCGGTCGTCTGTTTTTCCACATCAGATGGACAGCAGGGGCCACCTCTGTCCTGTTGATGCTACATCACCAGGGCCCGCAGGGTGCCTGGCACATGACAGGTGCTTAAGGAATGTGTGGAAATGTTCTCTGTGTTTATTTTGTTATTCTCTCTCTTTTCCTGCAGTAGGGGGCCCTTAAAATGAAAAGCGCTTATGTGCCTGTTCCCAGAGCTGCCGAAGGTATCTGAAGACAGAGTTCCAATCTGCAACCAAAGTGTGTGTGCCCTGTAACGTAACTACCATTCACTGAAAACGTCGGTGCTGAGCCCATGACATGCTCTCATGTGCCTCTAATTTAATCCTCATAATAAGCCTATGAGGCTGTGAATTCTTTCCATTTTATAGGTTAAAAAAAACTGAAGTTTGCATGACTTGTCCCTGATCACTTATCTTTCTTTTTTCATATTGTTTCTTTTTAAAATTTTATTTATTTTTAGAGAGAGGGAAAGGGGGAGAGAAACATTGATTGGTTGCCTCTTGCACACCCCGAACAGGGGATCAGGCTGCAACCCAGGCATGTGCCCCGACTGGGAATCGAACCAGCGACCTTTCAGTTTGCAGGCCGGTGCTTAATTCACTGAGCCACACCAGCCGGGGCTGATCACTTATCTTTCAAGTGGCAGTGCTAGGATTCAAACTCAAACCCGTCAGAATCCAGTGCTGTACCCATCTTACAGCAAGGATCCGTGATTGGAATGGCGGTGTGGCAGGGTGATGAGAACAAAGGCCAGCAGAGTCCCTGGGGCCAGGGCTGAAATGTCGCTTACCAAACAGGACAAAGGCTCTCAGTGGGTTCCTAGGCACTCAGGTTCAGTGTGGAAGCGTATGAAAGAAAGCCCAGACGTATCAGGTTCCTTTCCCCTCACCATCTTTTCTCATTACTCCAGTGCAGTCTCCAGCCAGTAGGTTCGTGAAGGCGCCAACAAAGAAACTGCGGTCTTCCTCCTCTTTCACTACCTGCGTCCCTACCCGGCTCAAACCTTACCGCTGCGCTTTCCCAAGTGGGCTCCTAGAGAAAATGTTCAATACGATGGCCCAATCAAGAAAACAGTTTACTGCAAAAATTCTTGGACTCCCTAATGCACTGATATTCACTTTGGTCCTCCGTGTCCACGGGTGATGCATAAGTGTTCTCCGGTTAATCCCTCCACCACCTTCCATTCAGTCCCCCAACTCCTCCCACCACCCTGAGTCTTAAATGGGGAACATCTTTCAGTTCCCAAACACGCTTGACCCCAGTTTTTTGGAGATGCATCCTGCAAGGATCTCTTCTGTCTGACATCTTCTCATTTTCATATCCCTTCCTGTCTACTCTCTCTCTCTCTCTCCCACCTGGAGGCCCCTCACCCCACACCTGGACACTTTGTCTTTTTTTCCGTTACCATTATTTATTCCTCTTATACCCTCCTTCCATTCCCCCTGCCCCGCGCTCCCACTATCACCACACCACTGTCCCTGTCCGAGTCCTTTTTCTTTCTCACTCGATCCCTCCACTCCCTAACCCCGCACACCCCAGAGCTGTCAGCCTGCTCTCTGAGTCTGTCTCTTTCCACACCTGGACCTTTAAACAGGGTCCTGAATTGACCTCTTTGCTTTCAAACTCTTCCTCCTCCAATTCACCTACATGTTCCTGCCACATTCACCAAGGCGTCATTTCGCTCTCTTATATAAGAAACGCCAGCGGAGCCCTAGCTGGTATGGCTCAGTGGACTGAGCATCAGCCTGCGAACTGAGAGATCACTGGTTCAACTCCTGGTCAGGGCACATGCCTGGGTTGTGAGCCCGGTCCCCAGTTGAGGGCGCATGGGAGGCAACAGATTATTTCTCTCACACATTGATGTTTCTCTCTCTCTCTTTCTCCCTCCCATTCCCCCTTTCTAAAATTAAAAATTTTTTAAAGAAAAAGAAAAAAGAAATGCCAATGGAGCCAACTGCCTGGCTGGCCAATTCCAACCCTGCTTGGCCTGCTATTTCCCTCTCATCGGGCTTAGTGCACTTCCAGCACCATGACCGTGAGGCCTATTCCTTCGTCCCACTTCCTGTCCCAGGTCAAACCCTAGCGCTTCTTTAGGCTCAACATCACATCCTGCCTCCTCCGTGGAATCTTGTCTGGCTCCTTTGCAGTAGGAAAGGAGGGGGACTGGGAGGACCACACATGTCTGAGTTCACACCCAAGCCGCATCAGTACTAATTGTGAGATTTAATCTCCATGCCTATCAGCTTATCTGTGAAAATGGGAATAATTCCTATTTCACAGGTCCATTGAAGAATTCAGTTATTTCACACATGCCCAAGCAAACAGGAAATGGCCCTTCTACTCTGTATCCCTCACAGACAGGCACTGGTGGCTGAGTGAACATCCGCTGGTCAAACCAACCAATACAGGACATGAGAGAATGGCCTCCCGCTAATTCTAGAGTGGTCATTTAAGTGGGGTCCACCAGTGTGCCCACTGTTAACAATAATTAAGTGTCCATGGTACCAGCTACTTTGATCAGCTTTACCACTTAATCCTCCCAACAATCTTGAGATGGTGATTGACCCCACAGTGTAAATATGGAGATTGGGGCAGTGGGGTTACCGTGAGCTGCCTGGTCGCCTACAGCTAGTGAGTGGCAGAGCCAGGGTGCAACCTCCTAACTCTGAGCAGAGCTAAGGCCGCACCTGGACACTGCAATGCACTGGACCCACAAAATTCCACAGGATCCTGTTCTGTTCCAATGGCTGGTTTTCTTGAGACTCCTCGGCAAACTCCTGTTCGGGAATGAAGTCTCAATGAATTCATTGGAAATTCTGGACCACTAAACAGGCCTCTCACTGCCGTCACAACCAGAGGTTAGAGCCATGAGATGCGAAGGATCTGCAAGTGAGAAATGGGCTCTAGTCCAGGACTCACACCCCAGTTAAGTTCCAGGTCCTCTCTCGTGGTCACTACTGCGCCTGGCTCTGCTGGTGAGTTCAGATTTTAACGAAAAGGAGATGTGGAGACACTCATCCATATGCTTTTTCTCCTCTAATTATTTTCCTTTTTATCAGATCTGAAGAGATGTGACATTAGGAACTCTGGCTCAGAACGTTCTGATGTCTGTAAATTACTGAAGTACATATAAAGCACAGGTCACAGGGCCAGGCGCGCAGAACAGCTCTGTGATGCTGGCTAAGAGAGTGATGACATCTGTCTAGCCCTTGGAGAGATAAGTCAAATCTCCACAGGCTAACCTTCAACAACACCTTTTCTCAACTTATAACCACGTGCCTTTAAATGTGGCTCCTGACGCTGGCTCAGGGCCCTTCAATAGGGAGGCAGGACTTCCCCTCCGTGGTAGAGAGTGCTGGTTGTATGTTAGTCTCTGTCCCTTCCACCTCGCACGAGATCCCCGCCAGCACCAAATGAGTTTTCGTGTTTAGATTTTAATAGCTATTTTATTGGGGAAAGGAACACACACCTAGCCACAAGAACATCTGATCGGTGGAAAATTGAGATGAATCTAGTGAAAACGTTTGAGACCTGAGGATTTTCAAAACAACCTTGAAAGCTGCTACCACATCGTTTAACTTCTAAGTTCTTTCTTTTTCAATGTATAGACGCAGACGATAAATGTCTGAGATGAACTAGCCCTATCTATGCACATGCGCGGTGTAGCCACCCGCCCTATCTCTAACCTTTTCTCTGACTTCACAGGTTGAAAACCGACCCTTTTCAAACCTCTTTTTGCCATCACAGGGGACACTACCACCACCTCCAAATCCTGGACTGAGCCTGCCACACGCCTGGCTCCTCTCCTTCCCTTCCCCAGTCACTGCCCTGCCACGAGCTCAGTTCTGAGTTCCCGTGCACTTCCATTCCCGACATGAGTCATCGCGCGCACAGCTGTACTGCAGCCCCACCCCGCTTTGTGTTTCTCTTTTATCTGGCTCAAGTTCAACTGCCAGGATGAATTTCCTCTCAGCAAATGACATTAATACAAATTTTCCTCATTTCTGCTATTCATTAGCACATCTTCAAAAAGCACAGAACTTTAGATCGTAGGATTTAAAACAGTCTAGCTGAACCTGCCATCATTGCTGTTCTTCCCATCAGGGTCCGGAGACCGTCTTTTCGTTTTAGATTGCTCTAAATTCCCTGGCTCTGACCAACTTTACTTGGGTCTGTCCTTGAGGCCTGGTCAACATGTATGTACTTCTCAGCCATGGAGTCCTTGCTTTTTCCCAACAGCGCTAGCGGTGCCTGGCGCACCGCAGGCAACCAGTGAATGTTTGCTTAAAAAACTCCATTCTCTCCGTCTCACCTCTCCTCCCTTTGCTTTTCCCTCTGGTCCCTTTCAGGCTTTTTTGTTCCGTTTGTTTCTATTCATCCACACAGAATCCCTCCGTACAAAATACTGAACACAGCACTCTGTCCTGGGAGTGGGGGCAGAGTGTACCCCCTCTGTGCACTGGTTTGCTGTGATTTTAAGGTGGACCTTTACGTTGCGCCCATAGGGACTGGGCCGTGTGGTACAACCTGCTGAAGTTTTAAAAGCCAGGAACAGAACTCTGGTTCCATGTGAGTGCTGAGCAACTATTCAGCATTCTTTGGCTCAGGGGAAGTAGAGCTGAAAGAGCCCCCACGGGAACTCACAGCCGACAAGCACGGCTCCCATCTTCAGACCCAGACCCAACTCACCAGCAGGGTGAACGGCTATCGATGATACAACCCTATGACATGCCTTTCTGATACTCAGAAAGCGCCAGAGCAGTTAGGACAGGCCCCGGAGTCCCAAAGCTTGGGTCCAAATCCTGCCATTGATGGCTCTGTCAACTCTCTGCACCGGGATTTCCTCATTTGGAAAAACGGGAAATCCGTAACAGAACCTACTCCATCAGATCAGCATAAGGAATGAGCTAACACAAGGAAACAGTGTTTTGCGCGGAGTATTCATCCATGTTAGTGATCACCGTCATATCAGATCAGGGACCAAATTTACAGTCATGAGAAACTTCTGAATGAACACACAAAATCTTGACTGTTGAAATTAACTGGTGAGCGAAACTGGGCAAATTGCTTAAACAGAATCCTAAGGTTTTTGCAAGATTGCTACACATTACCTTGTTGCAAGATTGCTACATATTGCCAAGTACCAAGCACATTCAAGTACTCTCTGAGTCCTCTCCTTGCTAGTCTTCCGTTGGGAAATAATCTGCAAATATTCACTTTAGAAGAAATATTAATGGCTGGTCAAAAGGAAGCAGTCTAATGGACGGGCCTCCTTTCTGCTCCTTTCAGTGACAGGACGTGGTGATACGAGACAAGTTACCTCACCTGCCGGGGCCCCAATTCCTGAAGAGTTAATTCTATTTGCCAGATAATGGACATAATGCAAATGACACATCCGCCCTGCTGAGGCATAACTATGGTTATTCTTGGCAGTGAAAAATAATTACCTCATTATAACTTTGTCAGTACACTAGGATTAACATTCTTTTAAGAGAAGACTAAGTTTCTTTCAGGGTAAACGGTCCACACCTATGGCTTCTTCACAAATCACCCCAAGTAGGCTGTTTCCGGTCGTAATTCAGGTCCTTCGGGGGCAATCATTTCATCTCTAGGTGAAGGGAGTCAGAAAAGGGTCTTCTGGAACTGCCAATGTGCACTACTTGAAGAATTCTTGAGCTTTCCCTGCACTGAGAAGCAAACAGGCCTAACACCTGCCGGCTGGAGGCATTGGACAGGCTCACGGCCAAAGCTGCCACGGGCTGCAGGCGTGCTGACATGACTTGGTGATCCGAGACAAACTATCTCACCTGCCTGGGCTCCATTTCCTGAAGAGAGTTAGCTCCTGCAGAATTAATTTCTCAAACCATTGAAAAAAGAATTTCAGAACATCAAAGCAGAGAGAAAAACACTGAACTTCCATCAACCTGTCAGGCAGCACTCGGTGACGTGGGTAAGAAAGGGTATCTAGAATGAAGGAGAAAAGGGAGGGGACCAAGAGCCCGCTTCCCAACATGGCTTTGCTGCTTTGAAGCTATTGGGACAAATTACCTGAGCTTTCTGCCTGTTTCTCTGTCAGTAAAACAGAGACGATAAAACACGCTGGGAGGGCTACACAAGGCAATGTGTGAAAAGCACCAAGGCCAACACTCCACCTCCGATGTCAGGTGACTGAGTGTGCACTTATCTCGTCCCTTGTTCCCTCCCCGGCCACAAACTCCTTGAGGGCACTGTAGCATAGTGGTCTACGCACAGGTATAAGTCTGAATTCAAACTTGGCTCTGTCACTTGCTATGTTACCTGGGAGTATTTCTGAACTTCTCTGAGCCCTGTCTTTATCCCTTACTGGAAGTAACAACACATATTCCATGGGAAACACTCCAAATCCTGTTGACATGACACCACTGAGGCTCTTAGCACTGTGCCTCGCCCATAGTAAGTGCTCAATAAATGGCAGCGATTATCTTTCCAATTCTGTGTCCCTTATACCTGCTCATAACACCACCTAGCTGATAATACCTGTTGGCTTGAAGGTGTATGGAACTGAGACATTGCCCCACCCACAACAATTCAAATATAGCAGAAGGTATCAAGAAACCAAGGAGGGGCCCCCTACCTCTGGAAGATCTCCTGCAGCGTTTCCCGGGTGAACGCACTGCTGTCCTGGAAGACGTTATTGAGGGCGTGCAGGGCACAAAGCTCCCTGCGCTGTTTCTCATGGTAGATTTGTGCAGGTGCTGCCTGGGGCAGCTCCAGTGATTCAGATTTGGCCTTGTCTCCTTTCCATGGCACGCAACTCATGTTTTTCGTTTGAGGTTCCAGAGAGGGCTAAAAACACCCCACCCTTCCCTCCAGAGGAAGAATGTGACCTTCTCAGTCTTTGCAGGATTCCTGAGGTCCACCTTATTTTCTGGTGTCCATGATTTATGCTTTGTCACGGGGAGAAAAGATTGGAATCAAAAGGAAAAACAATCCATCTCTTCTCAGAAAAATAACTTTTGGATTAGTGTATTTCGCCACCGCTATCAAAGTGCAGGTTTTGAAAAAAATCATGTAAAACCTAAGATCTTGCTCCCTTTCCCCCCTCCCCTCCCACCCCCCTCCAAAAAACCCCAAACAACCCCCCCCCCCAAGATTTTCTTGTTATATTTTCCTCTCTGCAAAAGCCAACCAGGCCTCAATGCAGGAGGACCGAACGGAATCGGTCACATCGCTCCTTTTCTTCCATTTCTTTCGAACCACAACGCCACTGACTCAGGAGACAAGGCCTAGGTGGTGGATAAAACGGCTAATTCGAGCAGCTAGCGAGGGCCGACCAGCGTGGGATCACAGGTAGTGCTGGGGCCTCCCAGGCGGCTCTCCATCCCCTCGGGTGCGGTGGGGCCCAGCAGGACGCGGACCGAGGTGGGCGCAGCTCCCTCGGAAAGCGTGGACTCTCACCTTCTCGCCGCAGCCCTGCGGGGGAGACAATCCCGGTCAGCTCTGGCGGTCAGACGGGCCACGGCAAAAAACCAGGCTGGCCGGGGAAGTGGCACTGCAGGTCTGGCCCCAGCCCGAGGGAAGATCCAGCGATACGACGGGCAGACTCGCGAGGTGTGGGGCCAAACAATCCGCCTCGCCTTCGAGGGCCCAGCCGTCTCGCCGCCCCCACTCAAACCTCCCCGCCGGTCACGTGAGTGCAAGCCGAGGAGCCCTCCCGTCGCTCCCCAAAACCCGGCCCTCGCGGCGACCCGCGTCCGCGCCCTAGGTCACCCCCTTATCGCAGCAGGGTGCCACCTGGAGATGTGGGCCACCACCTGGGCCGTGCTCGACCAAGCGCGCGCACCTGAGCCCGACGTCAGCGGCCCTCGCCCAGCGCGTGCTCCGGAAACGCCCTCCAGCACCGCCTGGGCTCCCGCCCCGCCGCCGCGTCACGTCTGAGGTCAGCCTGACGTCAACGGCGCCGGCTTTGGGGGCCTGGGCTGGCGCGCGTCTGTTGGCTGAGTTCTGGTAGCTTTGGGTGCCGGCCGGAGGGCTTCCGCGTGCCCGGCGGCGGAGCCCAGCGGCGACCGCGAGTAGCGCTGGTGCCGGGGCTCCGGGCTCTGCTCCTCCCCAGGCTGCGCAGGGCGGGGCGGTCAGCGGGAGTCCCGCCTCGACGCCCGCCACTCCCATCCCCGCCCCTCCCCCGGGCGTCGCCGCCGTTCCGGGCGGTGACCCGGCCTGAGGCTGCACTTAGCGGCTCTCCCCACCCTGCCCCTTGCTCTGGGCTCGGTTACTCCAGCCGAGTGCTTTCGCCAACCCGGACCAGCCGCTCCTGCGCTCACCGTTTTGTGTTAGTCTAGCGTGCTGCTCACCAGTTGATTTCAGAGCACCTGACCGATCCGGTCGGGCACAAACTCTCCTGGTTAGTGGGCCCGACCGTCCGACTCTCCAGGAGCACTGAGGCTGAGTCACGTTTCAAGTAGGGTGAAGAGCCCTATTTCAGTTCCTTGGTGTCGTATTTCGATTCACTATACACTAACCACTGACCTCTCGCCCTTACAGTGGCTGCCTCTGGAGCTTTCCTCTGGGTTTTCTTAGGTCTATCTAAGCGCATTGTGTTTATCAGAAGGATAAACTCTCAGTCCCGTGTGGCCTTACCCCTCCCCTTTATCTACCCATCCGGCATATGGAAGGCATCAACAAATACTCACTATTCACCTTTGCTGCCCTCCTTTTGGATTTTTATTCAGAAAATTGGAAAAACAAGAGAGCACGCATACAATCCTGTCACTTCCTTTTTAAAAAATTTAAGTTGTATTTTATTGATTATGCTATTACAGCTGTCCTGATTTTCCCCCTTTGCCCCGTCCACCCAGCACCCCCCACCCTTGCAGGCAATCCCCACGCCATTGTTCATGTCCATGGGTCAGACATATAAGTTCTTTGGCTACTCCATTTCCTATACTGTACTTGAGCTATTATCCTCATAGCTATTCTGTTTGTACTACCATAATTACCTATTTGTACTTCTTAATCCCCTCACCTCTTCACCCATTGCCCTACACCCTCCTCCCATCTGGCAACCATCAAAACGCTCTCCATATCCATGATTCTGTCTCTGTTCTTGTTTGCTTAGTTTGTTTTATAGATTCAATTGTTGATAGATATGCATTTATTGCCATTATTCATAGTTTTGATCTTTTTCTTAAACCCCTTTAATATTTCATATAGTAATGGTTTGGTGATAATGAACTCCTTAAGCTTTTTTATTTCTGCAAAGCTCTTTATCTGCCTTTCAATTCTAAATGATAGCTTTACAGAATAGAGGAGTCTTGGCTGTAGGTCCCTGCTTTTCATGACTTTGAATATTTCTTGCCAGTCCCTTCTAGCTTGCAAAGTTTCTTTTGAGAAGTCAGCTGACAGTCTTATGGACATTCTCCTGTGGGTGGATAACTGCATTTTCTCTTGCTGCTTTTAAGATTCTCTCTTTATCTTTTTTATTTTATTTTTATTTTAAAGATTTTATTTATTTATTTTTTAGAGAGAGGGTAAAGGAGGGAGAAAGGGGGAGAGAAGCAGCAATGTATAGTTGCTTCTCACATGGCCCTCACTGGGGACCTGGCCCGCAACCCAGGCATGTGCCCTGACTGGGAATTGAACCGGGACCCTTTGGTTCCCAGCCTGTGCTCAATCCACTGAGCTACACCAGCCAGGACTTAAGATTCTCTCTTTATCTTTAACCTTTGGAATTTTAATTATGTGTCTTGGAGTGGGCCTCTTCACATCCATCTTGTCTGGGACTGTGCTTCCTGGACTTGCATGTCTATTTCCTTCACCAAATTAGGGAAGTTTTCTTTCAATATTTTTTCAAATAGATTTCCAATTTCTTGCTTGTTCTCTTCTCCTTCTGGCATCCCTGTGATGCAAATGTTGGAATGCTTGAAGTTGTCTTGGAAGCTGCTTATACTATCTTCATTTTTTTGGATCCTTTTTTCTACTTGTTCTGATTGGTTGTTTTTTGTTCCTCATGTGCCAAATCATTGATTTGATTCTCGACTTCATCCACTTGACTGTTGTTTCCCTGTAAATTGTTCTTTATGTCAACTAGTGTGTCCTTCCTTTCTGACTGGATCTTTTTTATGCTATTGAGGTCCTCAGTTCCTTGAGCATCCTTATAAACAGTGTTTTGAACTCTGCATCTAATAGATTGCTTATCTCCATTTCTTTTGGTTCTTTTCCTGGAGTTTTTATCTCTTCTTTTATTTGGGCCATGTTTCTTTATCTCCTTATTTTGGCAGCCTCCCTGTGTTTGTTTGTATGTATTAGAACTGCTGTGACTCCTTGTCTTCATAATATGACCTAATGTAGTAGGTGTCCTGTAGGGTCCAGTGGCACAGCCTCCCCTATCACCCAAGTTGGGTACTTGAGGTGTGCCCTTTGTGTGGGCTGAGTACCCTCTCCTCTTGTAGTTGAGCCTTGGTTGCTGCTGGCAGGTGAATGGGAGGGACTTACCCAGGCCAGTCAGTTGCAGGGATTGGCTGTGACCACTGACCACCTCTGTGGAGGATCAGCTGTGCGGGAGCAGAATGGTGGTGCTCCAATGTGGTCTGTAGTTGTCCACTGGTTGTGCAGGCCCTGGGTTTCCCAGGTGGTGCAGGCCAAGGTCAGCCCCCACCTGTGTTTTGCCTGGGGCCACCCTACCTGAGCTATAGAGCAATCTGAGATGGCTGCTACTTGTGCTGGGCTTGGAGATGCCCAGGCAAAGCCAAGCCGTGAATCTAGGCTGGCTGCTGCTAGTGCCCTGCCGGGGGCCACTTAGCAAGAGGTACAGGGACTAGAGGTTCAATCATGCCAGCTGTTGCTTGTTTGAGAGGATTTAGGAAGTTGTAAAGCGTGGACCAAGATCAGCCAGTCATACGGAAAAGCTGTAAGTTGGGTGGATGGAGTCTTAGGGAATCTCTAGGGCAGGGCAAACAGGTTGATAGAGTCTCAGATGTGGCACTGCCCTGCTGGTTCTGTTGCTCTGCCTGCCTTTCTGTTGGGGAGAAAGCTGTCCCCCAGCTCTCACCTTGATGCCAGACACTTCAGTTCCTCCCTGTATGCCACTGGTGTCTTTCAAACTGTTACTCTGGTGCTGGAACTCAGAGGGAGTGAGTCTGAGTAAGTCTGTGTTTGGTTTTTTAAGTGGAACTGCTTGCGACCACGGCGGTTTCTTCCACTGACTCAATCCCCGCTGGTTTCTGCAGCTAGGAGTTACGGGGACTTATCTTCCTGGTACTGGAATCCTGGGGTGGGGCTGGGACTCCTCCATCCTGAGATATCTCTCCCTAATTTTTATCCATCACATGCGGATGTGGGACCAGACCATTCTGCGTCTCTGCCTCTCCTACAAGTCTGGATGAATGTGATTTCTTTAATTCCATAGTTGTCAAACTCCCATTCCACTCAATTTCTGCTGGTTCTGAGTGATGGGTGTTCTATAATTTAGTTGTAATTTTGATGTGTTTGTGAGAGGAGGCAAACCATGGTTACCTACCCACCATCTTGACCGGAAGTACTTGCCATGTCTTTAACTCTGCTTCAACAGGACTTTTAACACCCGTACACTCAACGGAGTTATCATCACTTAACACATGTTTGAGTGCCCACTGCATGGTTTGGAGTTCTCTGGGCTAATCCAGATGACTTTTGAATTACCTTAAATTTTTGTAATTTGTAAGCTTGCTAAGGGTTATAGTTCTATTTATGTAAGATTAGTTACTGAGGCTTTGCGAGCATTGTTCCAAGTGCTTTTACAAAGACAAACTTATGTACTGCTATTCTATGTGGTGGATACTTCTTTTTTTTTTTTTTTTTTGGAGGTGAAAACTGACGTTCAGGTTAATTAAATTGCTCTAGGTCACATAGCTAGTAAGAGGTGGACTTGGGGTTTGAACCCAGGCTCTAATGTGTCTTTGGAAAGAGGATGTAAAGATGGGTAGGGAGTTCCCTTTATAAAATGTGATTTTAAGACTTCTCTATTCAAGAAGCACCTACTCAGAATATTTATTCTGGACAAAGCCCTATGGTGAGAAGAGCATGCTTTTTAGTATCCCATTAAGTGTCAGCACATTCTGAACTTTAACTCCTTATGGAAAAGCCAGTTTATGTATTAGTAAAATACTAAATATCAATTATTATTCTGGAGTACAATGCCTTGATATTTGGCTTTTCCGACAAATCAAGATGTTAATATTTGTAACTACCTCATAGAGAAATATATAGGGTAGTGGTGAGCAATTTAGTCAGTAAAAAAGGAAAAAAATGCATTTGAAGAACTATTATCAAGATATTTGGGCCCAGCTGGTGTAGCTCAGTGGATTGAGCGCGGGCTGGGAACCAGAGGGTCCTGGTTCGATTCCCAGTCGGGGCACATGCCTGCGTTGCAGGCCAGGTCCCCAGTGAGGGCCATGTGAGAGGCAACCATACATTGCTCTTTCTTCTTCCCTTCCCCTCTCTCTAAAAATAAATAAATAAAATCTTAAAAAAAAGAAAAGATAGTTGGAGTTGGCCCTGGCTGATGTAGCTCAGTGGATTGAGCGCTGGCCTGTGAACCAAAAGGTTGCCAGTTCAATTGCCAGTCAGGGCACATGCCTGGGTTGGGGGCCAGGTCCCCAGTAGGGGGCACACAAGAGGCAACCACACATTGATGTTTCTGTCCCTCTCTTTCTCCTTCCCTTCCCCTCCCTGGGTTGCCTGCTAGGTCCCCTGTGAGGGCCATGTGAGAGACAACCATACATTGCTGTTTCTCTCCTGTCTCTCTCCCTTCTCCTCTCTCTAAAAATAAATAAATAAATAAATCTTTAAAAAAAAAAGTTATTTGGAGTTGGATGTCTTCTTGTCTCGGGCCGCCAGCTGTGCTTGTATATGTAAGACTTGACTGTAGTTGGAAACAGGAACAAGAGAAGGTTGCCTCTTTCCTTTCAGGTACATCCCTGAAACAGAAAGCCATTTTGAACCCTGCCTTTTGTTCACTAAATCCTATGTTCACAACCCTAAGTCTTAGGCAAGTTACCTTCTCAAATGGCTTTCTAGCTTGCTACTTGGGATGAGTGGCCTAATCCCTAATTTCATCAAGCTTTTCAGATTTTTGAAACAGGAGTTCAAGATACTAAAACTTGTGCTGATGGTGTTTTGGATTAGGGCTTTCTGCAAACAATGCCACTCTGAATTATCCACAGGAAATGGCCTTGACAGACCCTTGCTAGATCTCAGCTCCACAGTTCACAGACATGGTGAGGTGTGTTAAAGAACAAAAATTCAAGTAACTTTGAAGACCTAATTGGCTTTGTTAAATGACTCATGAGTCAGCAGTAATAACCCGTCCAGCAAATAGAAGGGAGCTCCAAGGAGTTGTACAAGATGGAAGATTTTCATAGGCAGAAGGAGGGTGGGCCAAGGAGGTTAAAAGAGTGGATCATTTCAGGCAAGGTCACCGTCCTTTAGGAGAAGGCACAAGGTCTTTTCAGGCAGCTTACCTCGCAAGTGATCAGAAAATGGCAGACTGATTGATTTAAGATTCCGCTCCTGGGACAGAATGAAACTGCAATTAAGTTAGGTATTGAGCCCTGGCTGGTGTGGCTCAGTGGATTGAGCACCAGCCTGAGAACCAGGGGGTCGCTGGTTCGATTCCTGGTCAGGGCACATGCCTGGGTTGGGGGTCAGGTCCCCAGTAGGGGGCACGCAAGATGTTTCTCTCCCTCTTTCTCCTCCCTCCCCCCTCTCTAAAAATAAATAAATAAATACAATCTTAAAAAAAAAGGTATTGAGTCTTGGTGGGGCTTCCCACTGTGATTCCATTTCAGGTCTTTTTAGCAGGTGCTTCTGGCTCCTATTTATAGTTCAGCTGACTGCCTCTTTTTGATCCTGTAATTGCTCTTTCTCTGCAGAGGCAGTGAATGGAGAATTTTCCTTAAGGTCAGCATTTAATTAATTGCCCTGCTCTGGCTGCTGTAGTATTCTAGGCATCGATCCGATCCTACTATCAAAATTTCCTGGAGATTGCCAGCAGATTGACCTCGGTCTTCCAGGGACTGTGGAGAGCAGGACCAATAAAACGGCATTGGTCCGATTAAGATAGCATAAAGTATATAAAATAAAGTGGAGTCATTTATGTCAGCTAAAATGGCTGTCAGCCAGCCATGCCACTTTGGTTCAAGAGGAAAATACCCTAAGTCAGAGTAAACACATCTAGCAAGGAGACATATCTGCCCACGTGGTCAAATATTCTAAGTGTGTCTCCTTGCCAGACCTGTCCTGACCACGTGGGCAGATATGTCTCCTTGCAAGATGTGTTTACTCTGCTTTGGATATTTTCCTCTTGAACCAAAGTGGCATGGCTGACTGACAGCCATTTTAGCTGACATAAATGACTCCACTTTATTTTATATACTTTATGCTATTTTAATCGGACCAGTGCCGTTTTATTGGTCCTGCTTTCCACAGACTGCCCTGAGCCATTGAGTTGAGTGGCCTGAGGCTTGTGCTGTTTACTACCGCCGTGCGTGGTGGCCCCAGGCGCAGGACCTATCCAATAACTGGATTGGTTCTTGACCCTGTCCATCAGTCTAAGGGGAGGGGGGGGTTTTGTGTGTGTGTGTGTGTGTGTGTGTGTGTGTGTGTGTGTGTGTGAGAGAGAGTGTGTGTGTCTTCATTGGATGGCTACCCTGTCAGTCATACTCTGTGCTGCTCCCATTGGCTGGGAGACTCCGCCTGGTAGCGTGGACTTGGTGCTACTCCCTCCGGAGCTGCAGGCCAGGCGTGTGACGTCTCATGTATTTGTTGTTGGGGTTTGGGCTCTTTAATTATTCATTAGATACTTCAAAGGGCTGCTGCGATTGGTAGCTGAGAGCCCCTGTCAATTATTTCTTAGCTAGAGATACGTGTAGCCCTCTATGAGCGGCTGGAAAAAGTTCACATAAATTATTTTGATAAGGCGTGGGGCGGGACTACGCATAGATTAGGCAAATGAGCAGGGGAAGGATGGGAGGCCGGTACGAATTAGCCTAAGTTATTAAAGATGGCGGCGGAGCGGAGTCGCTCCCCTATGGACTCGCCGGTCCCGGCCTCTATGTTCGCCCCGGAGCCTAGCTCCCCGGGGGCGGCTAGGGCCGCGGCGGCTGCCGCCCGGCTACACGGCGGCTTCGACTCGGACTGCAGCGAGGATGGCGAGGCGCTCAACGGCGAGTCGGAGCTGGACCTCACCAGCAAGGTAGGCCCGGGCGCTGGCGCGGCACTGGAGGGGACCTGGAGCGGAGGGGGAGAGGGCTGAGCCAGTCTGGGCAACGACGGGGGCGGGAAGGGCTAAGCCCACCCACCTGCCAGTGCGGTCAGTGTTGGGGGGTTCCCGGACTCCCCTGCGGGCCATTCCCTCCCCCACCGCCTTGCCCGGGGGTGCTGCGGACCCGCCTCCCGCCGACCAGCTGGGGGTGGGGGCATCACAACCCCTCGGCTTCGCCACGTGGAACACTGGTGCCCGGCGCCGGCAGCACCTCACTCGGTGCCGCCTCCTCCGTTACCGAGGTTTGGGCAGGGGGAGCGGAGGCACGGGAGGATCAGGTCGTGGTGGGGTGGGGGGGCGGTGCGGGGAGGCATCCCTTCCTGGTATCAGGAAAGGAAACAGAAAGTAGTCGTGGAGTCGGGCAGAAGAATGTCTCAGCTATGTCTTCTTTGCGAATTCTCCCAAAACAACATTGAAAGACGGATATAACCCATAATCTTGCCATCCTGGGAGTGAAACTACAACTTGTATGAACGGAATAATGAAGGACGTTTCAGATCTTGTGTTCTGAACTCTTTACAAGGTGGGCAGGAGTTAAGGTCTCATCTGCTTGGCATTGTGAGGGATAAAAAAGTAAGTATAAGATGTAACTGGTGTTTTTAAGGTGCTTAACAATTGCTGAAGGAAGAATGCTAGCTTGGGCGCCAGACAGGGCTTGTTCCTGTTAAATAAAGAGACAAACCCTAGGTGAGGTCACTTGCTCCCCTGTCAGCAAACCAAGACTTAATTGCAGTGTCAGCTCCTCCTAGGTGTGGAATATTATTAAACTGTCATTTCCTCATGGACACCAGAGAGATAATCTGCATAAGAGCCACCGGCCACCCTTCCCCACCAACACTGGTGACCTGGCCAGAAACAATCAATCCTTTTTTTTTTTTGTCCTAATAACTTTCTTATCCTGCCCAGTTTTCTTCTAAGAATCTTATATTTTGCACTGCTCAGAGCAAGTATTCTATTTACTGAATGGGATGCTGTGCAATTCATGAGTTGTTCAATAAAGCAATTAGATCTTCGAATTTACTTGGTTGAATTTTTTTTTTTTTTTAACAGATTCCTTTCCTGCCCTGCCACTTAAAAAGGCTCTGTGACTTTGGGACAGTTTCTTAACCTCTCAGTTCTCCAGCTACATCATCTTTTAAGTACAGGTGGTCGTAAAAAGGAGAGATGTATAGGAGACACCTTAGTGTAGTGTCCAACGCATACTACTCAGTAAATGTTTGAAGACGACCGAATAACTGATTGTTCCCCGTGCAGATTAATAGCAGCCAATGGAAGATAGAACACCCAACACCCCTCCTACTTGTTGTTGGAAAACTGCAGTAGAGATATTTGGGACTTTTCACAGTCTTTGATGGCGAAATGGCATGAAGCTTTTTTCCCAACTGGAGAAAACTTGTCGCTGTAATCTAAGCAACGAGCTTTCAACTGCTCTTTCTCCCTTTCGTGGGAGCTGAGCTCTTAGAAGCCAGTGGTCCAGTAGCGAGGATGGCCAGGCTGGGAGAGGGAAGGTCAGGGAGATGTGTGAGGCGGTGTGACGGGCAGCACTCAGGTGACAAGCACAGGCTCGGACGAGTCAACCCGGGAATTGTACGAGATGTGCTTGACTCAAGCAGACGAACTGGATGTCAGTTCGTGGTCAAGGTGCTGACGAAGTCTGGAAACAGTGGGGAATTGCAGGACCCATTTGCAAAGAGAGTAACACCCTCATTTCCTGGCCGACTTCTTTACTGCCCCAGAACGGGACAGTGTTACTTCGTCACCTAGCTGGTGAAGCCCGCCTCACTAATTTTAAAGCTGAGAAGCTATATACCAGGTCTGTCCAGAAGGTATCCAGCCACGTAATATGAAAAATAGAGACATTTATTGAAGAAGATGCAAGATATAAGAAACAGTGTACATAGGACAATGACGCCTTAGTCCCCTTCAAAGTAGGCACCTTGGGACCTCACACAGTTCTCCCAATCCATCAGCTGCCTGGTCATATTTTCCTGAATCTCACCAATGGTCTGAAGTGTCTTCCCTTTCAGAGGTGATTTTAGTTTTGGGAAAAGCCAGAAGTCACAGGGTGCCAAATCTGGGTGATAGGGGGGCTGAGTCCCCTGGGTGATTTGATGTTTTGCCAAAAAACCGCACAAGATGTGATGCATGAGCAGGCGCGTTGTTGTGATGAAGCTGCCAATCACCAGTTGCCCATAGCTGTGGCCTTCTGAATCTGAATAGTTTCTGTGGAGGAATGTTCAGGTTTAATGCAAAATTTGATGCAGATTTATTGCTCTGCTCGCTCAGTCATTTTGAATGTGACAGCCACACAGTACACATGCTCACTCAATGGCATCTACCGCCCCCACTGACGAGTACAGTGAAGTCATTGTTCACACTTGCGCGTTCCAGTCCACTCCCCCGGCTGCCAGGTTACAGCATTGTTGTGCAAACTGTTCTGGTTGTATTAACAACGGCTGGACTTTTTCTGGACAGACCTGGTATATTGGTGATATTGAAAAGAAAAACTGACCATGTGGAGGGAGAGAAAGGATAGGTTGACAGGCTGATTCCTGAGGAAGAGATTACAAGTTTTAAGTATATATACTTACAATCATGTGGAGATCTAAGGCTCTGAAAGTTTCCAAGGGGAGAAACAATTAGTAAACTGGTGGCTAGTTTCACCCAAGAAGGTTGTTTCTAAATGGTTGTGAAGAAGACTGTACTTGGCACTCAGGGAGCTGTGGACTAGATGCTTACATGTTGTCTTACTTGGTCTCTACAGTGGCCTCAGGGTGCAGGTGGTATCGTCTGCATGTTGTTGGTTGAAAAAATGAGAGGTTAAGTTCTTTGTCCAAGATCACACATGAATGGTTAGAGAATGGAACCTGACATGCCTATTGGTAAATGGTCTCCCCAAATAAGTGGTTGATACTTTTTAATTTATTGGCCCAAACTTGTAAAAAGATGGCACTAATACCCATCTCAGAGGTGATGGTGTTTTGTTGATGAAGACAAGTCTGGGCGGCAGTTTTCACTGCTGATCTTTAAAAATATCAAGATAGCCAAGGCAAGATGGAACTGAATTCTTCTGTTGTATGGCAACCACTGGTCTTGGGCAGAGGGCGTGGAGTGCAGATCTCTGTCCGGAGTAGCAAGGTGCAGGGAGCAGACTTCAGCATGTAGGTGTGAAGCAGTGCTCACCAGTTTCTGACCACAGTGGCAGGTTCTCAGTCACTGTTGGCCTTTCCCCTGCTGGTGAGCAGCAGGAAGCAGGCCGCTGTGTCAGACATTAGAAATCTCAGCTCACAGAAGGCCTCAGCCTCAAAGGCTGTTTAAGGAGTGGCAGAGAGGACATGCGGGGGCTTTGCAGCTGATGTAGATGAGGGTGCGGTGGGGTTCGGTCAGGGTCTTTGGACAGGCTGTTGATCTGCTTTGGCTGTGGTGCTCCTCTAGTGAGTGTGGTCCTAAGGCTGTTGGTTTCTCTTCTAGCTGGTTCTAGTGAGCCCCGCGTCAGAGCAGTATGACAGCCTACTTCGGCAGATGTGGGAGAGGATGGACGAGGGATGCGGAGAGACCATATATGTCATTGGGCAGGGATCAGGTGAGCATAGTTTTCCTTTCACTTTATTTTTTAAAAATTATTTAGAGCAGCCCTGGCTGGTGTAGCTCAGTAGATTGAGCGCGGGCTGCGAACCAAAGGGTCGCAGGTTCGATTCCCAGTCAGGGCACATGCCTGGGTTGCAGGCCAGGTCCCCAGTGGGGGCCGCATGAGAGGCAACCACACATGATGTTTCTCTCCCTCTTTCTCTCTCCTTTCCCCACTCTCTAAAAATGAATTAAAAAAACATTAAAAAAAATTATTTAGAGCACATTTTCCATCTTTTACCCACTCTTCTTGTTCAGTGCCTGCAGAACTGTCTGGGAGGACATAAAAGTACAATGTGATAACGTTAATGCCCACCTTCATGGTCATATTATGCTCGACTTTAAAGATGCGCTTTCCAAGCGGTTTTACAGATGCTTCTTTCTACCTCCGGTGCTCTCCGTTTGTGTTAAGGTCTGGAATCAAGCCTCCCCTGGGCAGCTCCTGGTGCCCCCCTCTGGCCCAGTTTACACATCCATCGCTACCTATTGTCTGCCGAGCAGAAACGTTCCGTGATCCTTCTTGATGTCAGCAAGAAGCAGCCAACCCAGAATTCTCCTCTTCAGCAAGGCTTCCTTGCCCCAGACCACACTGGCCACTCTGTGGATAGCTGTGGTAACAGAAGCCCTTGCTTCCCCCTGTGCGATCCACCGGATGTGCAGGCTTGTGACCTGCTGGGAGGCACTGGTTACTGCACCCAGCCCGCGCACTGCGTTGCAGTGGGGCTGCTTCTAGAGGAAGGCAGCCTGCGCAACGCAACCCCAGATGCTGTCTCAGGCGTCTTTCCCCCCGCTGGGCATTCCTAGTTTAAACTCTCAAAACAAGGCCCACTTACGCTCATCTTCCTTACCACGGCATCTTTGCCGAAATGGCAGCTGGGTATGTTGATGATTATTATGAATTTAGTCTATACAGGGTCTTGTCAGTCATCTTTGCAGGAAGCCTCAGCAGGGCTCAGTGCATCATTAAAGAACAGTTCTCTTTGTTGAATGTAGGCTTTGTAAAGGCAGATAATAATTCTTTTGTAGACTGAGTTTAAGATGGAGAAAATCTCAGAATCATTCTTTATCTGACAAATAACTATTAAGTATCTTCTAAGAGCTTGATACTGTTGCAAAGCATGTTTGAATACTAAAATCTGGTCTCTGTGCCAAGAAGGAAAGAAGGTGTATATACAAATAACCTCAGTAGAAAACAGTATTTGGAAATGCTAGAAGAGTAACACAAAGAAGAAGGGCTTGATCGCCAAGTACGGCTGTGCCTTACTTTGAAATATTTTTCTTATCTATACTTTCCTTTCCTTCTTTGTGGCCACCTCCCAGGTTTCAGGTCTTATCCCTTTAAGAAGGCTTGGTCCAAGAGATTGCGTGTCAGGGAAAGGAGGGAGTTGGTCATCGTTGTTGAGTGCTTAGAGAGATAGCAGGGAGAGTTGGGTTCCGAAAAAGCAGCTTCGTTTGCTGACTAGGGGATCATTGGTAGGCTTCTGGAGGCTCTTGTGCCAGGTGTGCATCTGGCCTGCTGTACTGAGGTGAACCGCTCAGAGACCACTTCACGCTTGTAGAATTGAAGGAACCACATCTAGATCAGTTTTGACAGGTGTTGTGACTGTTGTTTGAAGACCCAGATTCTTAAGACACCCCCCTTTTCCCAACTTCTTATAATGTCATTGGGCAGGGATCAGGTGAGCATTAGCGAAAATTCTCTTAGTGAATTTTATCAGACCTTGGCAACTCATCCCTAATTAACCTCTTGTGGCAAAACGCCACATGTCAAACATTCATTAACATGCCTGCACACCCAAGCATCATCATCGCACCTGTCCGTTGGATGCTCTTAGATTTGTAGTGACTCCTTCCTGCTGGAATTCCTTAGAGGTCATAACTAGTTGAACAAGTCGGACATCAAACAGAGGATTCCACCAAAGGCGCCCAGGGGTCAGCTTCATCACCTGCTTCCTGTGTGTGCCTCGAGCTTCGCCTCTGTTCTTCACTTCCTTTGCCTGCAAAATGAGGATAATGACATCCTTTCCCACCTGACTTCTGAGAAGTTTTGTATGAATAAGTTAGACATTAAAAAGTCCTGAGCAGTACAGAGGAATGTACTATTTCAGTATACATTTCTAATTTAAGATTGGTCTTTCAAAAGGAGGCAGTCTTGCCTGGTAGTTAGTTCAGGGTCTGGAGTCTGGCAGGTCCAAGTATGCCTACTGGCCCTTTAACTTACCTTAAAATGGGGGTGGTGGCAGTGTCACGGTGAAGGTTATCACTTAGCATATAGTAAGCATTATGTACATATAGACTAGTATTAGTAGCTGCAGTAGTAGTTTTTTAAGGATTCCAAGTTATAGTTGATTTGCTACGAGATTCCTTTCCAAAAGAACCTTGTTAATTCATCAGATACTAAGTTACGAATTTCTAAGAGCCAGGTACTGTATCAGAAGTTCAGGCAACAAAGGAGGGGTGTTAAGTCTTTGTGCGGAGTCAGGAAAGGCTTCAAAGAGGAGGTGGTCCTTGAATTGGGTCTAAAGGGTGAGTAGGAGTTTTCCAGGTAAATGGAGGCAGTGGTGAGTGAGCAGAGGGAGCCACACGCACAGAGGCACAGAGGCACTGGCAACTGTAGAGTATTTGGTAGACGAGGGGCGATTCAGAAAGTAGGAGTGTGGTGTGTGAGGTTGGGAGTGTTGGTTAGGAGGATGGGCTGGACAGGTAGGCAGGGCCCAGCTCTCGAGGGTCTCCGAATGCCACCCCAAAGAGTTTAGACTTCTCAGAGAGCCTTCGCATTGCGTTGCGTGGGAGAGTGCGTGTAGGAAGGCGCTCCCAGCCAGATGGCCGGACAGGGTCTCACTCAGGGCCGGGCGCGGGGGAGTGTGTGGCCTTCAGTAGTGGGACTTCTGGGGCGTTTCTCCTTGGCCTTTGTCTCCACTCCTACTGAGTGAAGAGTGTAGTGCATGCTGGGAAAGCCTAACATGACTGGGGCATTTTCCGGGAGCTCTGGATGGACAGGGTGCCAACAGTGACTGCCCCCTGGTGTGGAATGGGACCTGAAAGCATTGCTTTTTGTTGTGTCAGAATCAGGAAATCTGGGGGTGTGGCAGGAACGGCAGGGCTAGCAGGCTTCCTCTGAGGACCACTTCCGGCAAGTTCTTTTCTCACCCAGGTGTCCAGAGCTTGGTTGGCCATGTGTTTAGAAACTCCTCAGCCCAGCTGCTCCTTCTTTGTCCATATGTTTTGCATTTTACAAACACTTGGGACTTTATATGGGAAAGGCATCCCAGGTGGGTTATCCAGGGAAGGTTTGAGGTTGACCCCTGTCCTGAGATGCTGATGTGTAGTCAGGGAAGATGTGTATCCAGGCCTAGTCCACAAGGCGTGGTATGTGGTGAATGCCATGAGGGAGCAGAATGGGCAGGGCTTTGACAGGTGGAGATGTCACAGCAAAGGTGTAGAGCTGGCGAAGCGCAGGGAACATGGGGCGGGGGTGGCACAGCATGGAGCAGGGGGTGTGGAGTAAACGGAGGAGGCCTTAAAGGAATCGCACCTGAGCGCTGCTGGGCCTGGGGAGCCACTCCAAGGCTTTGACCTAGGACGAGACGTTCTGGGAGCTGTGCTTAGTTTGCGAACTCGGGCTTGTGTCTGCGCTTGGGGGCTGGCGGGGACAGACTGGGTTTGCAAAGGCCAGTTAGGGGTCTTTTGGGGTGACCGACGTGGAACAAGGGCCTGAATTGGACTGGCGGCATTGTGTGACAAAAAGAGGAGAGCAGGGACACAGAAAGGAGGACAGGCGTACAGCTAGAGTCGGTGGCGAATATCAGGCTTGGGTGCCTGGAGGGTGGTGTCTTCCATAAGGGGGGGGGTCGGGGGCAAGAGGACGAGCTGGTCCCGCATTAAGCAGGGCCCTCGCCGGAGGAAAAAGCTCTCGGTTTGCAGAAGACCCATGCTCTGGCGGCCCTTCTGCTCCCTGCCAGTTCTCAGTCCCCTTTGGGTTCTGTTTACCCCCTGTTAAGTGGCAAGAGAAATGCTTACCTCATAGGGTGGCAGTGAGGACTGAAATGATGTGACCGTGCTAGTGTTTTGCACTGTTGTTTGAAAGGAGGGGATCGGGTTGTTGAGTTCAGATAGATATCGGACTTCTAGGAGTCATCCAGGCATTTGGAAATTCAGTCTGGTGTTCTGGGGAGAAGACAGTGCTAGAAATTAATGTCTTTTAGTTTTCGGAATGACTTTTGGAGCCATAGTGTGAGAGCCAAGGGGAATTTCAGAGGATAGAGAAGGGGGCCCCTGGTCGCCGCTGGAGAAGATGAGCAGGAGGAGCCAGCAGAGCAGACGGAGAAGGAGGACCCAGAGAGCAGGGGCGGGCGTCATGGGAGTTCCTGGTCACAGGAGTTCCTGCGTGAGTCAAGCAGGGAGGGCGCGAAGTGCTTTGAGGGGCCAAGGTAGGGTGGTCAGCAGTGTCGGATGCTACTGGGGTCAAGAAAGGGACATTGGGTGAGTGGTTAGAAGGCCTTTGATGACTTGAAAACTAGTTTCTGCTAGAGTTGTAAGATGCAGAGAGTAGGTGCGTGATAGTCAGGAAGTCTCAGTTACACTCTTTCGAGATGGTCCGTGGTAAGAGGAGGAGCGGGGGAGATGGTAGCTCAGGAGATGCTCCAGGGCAAGGGAGGAGCCGATGGGTTCCCTTCTAGTTTTGGAGACTGGTGCTTGTTTGTCAGGGGGTGGGGTAGGCGGCACAGCTGAGGAAGAAGAGAGGGTGAGAGAAGGTGCTCCGGGGTCTTTGGGAGGCAGTAAAAGGGAAGAGGTCTGGCTGGCAGGGAGGGAGTAGCCCAGGGACCGAGGGGAGTGCTTGGGAGTCATGAACCATGTGACAAGCACCTGGTCGGAATTGTCGTACCATCGACTCTTAGCAAGTGATTGGCTGCCTTGTTCCTCCCTTCCTCATCCTGAGCTCAGACTTGTTTTTCCACCTACTTGCTGGACATTTCACCTGAGCTACCTCAGTTAAAAATCTATCCCTAAAATCATTCTTAAATTCTCTCCCCATTTTCCTTTGTCACCTGTCCTCATTATTGCTTACCTGGATTATTAGAATGACTTCCTAACTCGGCCCCCCTTTTCTGGTCTCTCGCTTGTCCATGCACACTTTCTACCACTGCCAAAGAGATCGTCCTAACCCACCTCGGTCTGCCATGTAACTCCCTTGCCTAAACCCCCAAGGCTTCCCATTGTGTTTTGCTGCTAACGTCTGTCTGCATCACCGCTTCCACCTCCTGTGTCGTCTCCTGCCACTTGACATCCTGCTCCCCAACACGCCGAGCTGCTTACTGGTCCCTGACCGTGTTGTGATCTGCGATGCTCCATGCTTAGCTGTGCTGCCTAGAATGTCTTGCTCCTTTTTCTGCAGGCCTGTTTTTCACACTTGGGGACCCAGCACCCTGCGCAGCTGACTTCAGCTTCCCCAGGCAGTGCTGGTCGCTCACGCTTTACGTTCTCTTTGTGCTGTTCTATATAATACAGTGTTCAAGCTGTATTGCAGTTAATTAATTTCCTGTCTCTCCCGCTGGGCTGTCAGCCCGCTGAGGGCACCTGTGTTCTTGGGACTTAGCATGAGGCTTGGCCTAAAACCCAGGAGAGTCTCGGTGGTTACTGTTGAATGAACAAGTAAGTGCCCTGTGGAATGGGGCAGGCTGTGGCGCTCTTATTTATTCCTGTTAACTGTGCGTGCCCACGTTTGTAAGTGTCAGGTAGAGAGCCATGCTCTTCTCCGGTGCCCGGGGAGCGGGGGCATCATGAGGAGTGGGCTGTCTGGCTTGTTGGAGCACTGATATCTGGGCTCTTGTCACCAGATGGGACTGAGTACGGGCTGAGCGAAGCCGACATGGAGGCCTCCTACGCCACGGTGAAAAGCATGGCAGAGCAGATAGAGGCCGACGTCATCCTCCTGCGGGAACGGCAAGAAGCCGGGGGCCGCGTGCGGGATTACCTGGTCCGGAAGCGAGTAGGAGACAATGACTTCCTGGAGGTCAGGTGAGGAGGCCCCAGAACAGTTCCGGGGTCCCTGCAGCACGACCTCGGGGTCCAGGGCTTCCCAGAGAGTCACCCCCGCCCAGACATGGAAGGAGTGTCCACAGATGCGATTGCACCTTTCTGTACTTCTGCACTTTCCCACGCCTGAACTCTTCCACTCGGGGAGAGTGGGGGAGATGCCAGCCGTGCGTTCTGTGGGCTGCATTTTCCTTCTCATCAGCCTGTGAGGCTGGGAACCGGCATGGTGGAGGAGAGCATTTTGGGGCCCCTGTCCGGCAGCTTTGGGGAACCAAGTGGAGTTAAGGGAGAAAGCCACTGTGGTGGGGGCGCAGGTCCTCGTGAGTGACTCTTTCTGAGCCCTGGATAACACTGCCAGGGACATTCCCGGTTTGCTTGTCCGGGAATAGAGGAGCAGTGAGCTGCCCGCACAGATCCAGCCAGTGGCGTTCCCGCTGCTGCCCCGCTCACACTCACGTGGGCGTGCGGGTTCATGCACACGCAGGGTGGCCGTGGTGGGCAACGTGGACGCCGGCAAGAGCACGCTGCTGGGGGTCCTGACGCATGGGGAGCTGGACAACGGCCGGGGCTTCGCCCGCCAGAAGCTCTTCCGCCACAAGCACGAGATCGAGTCCGGCCGCACCAGCAGCGTCGGCAACGACATTCTGGGCTTTGACAGCGAAGGCAACGTGGTGAACAAGCCGGACAGCCACGGCGGCAGCCTGGAGTGGACCAAGATCTGTGAGAAGTCCACCAAAGTGATCACCTTCATCGACTTGGCGGGCCACGAGAAGTACCTGAAGACCACTGTCTTCGGCATGACGGGCCACCTGCCCGACTTCTGCATGCTCATGGTGAGTGCAGCGCTGCCGGGGCCGGTGTGTGGCGGGAGCGGGGGTCCTTCTGAGGCTGGGGCCTATTGGTTTGGGGTCCGACGCTGGGTCAGTGAGACAAGCTTTGCGGGGTGCCCGCTCCCTGAGCTCTCCAGTCTTCTCAGAGGGTGTCTGTCACCTGATCTCCCGGGTGAGACTCAGAAGGGACCCCTGAGGAAAAACCACAGTATCTGCAGGCCTCTCATTTTTGGAGAGACACAGAGGAGTGTGTCTTCTGGGCCTTACTCGTTACCCTCAGAACTGGTTTCTTCTGGGGTCAGCCTACTTTGAGGAGGGGACGCCAGGCTGGGGGAAGAAATGGAGGAGAGCACAGGCAGCAGTCACAAGGGGCCTGAGAGCTGGCGTCTTCCAGAGCCTGCAAGGAGTGCACTTGTGAGAGTTGTGTGCCCGGCACCGCGCTGGGCCCGGAGGCAGCAGTGGGCGGCCGCCTGGGCTCCCTCGGAGCTTACCGGCTTGTGGGGATCGATTTTTAAGCAGCTCACTTATGTAGAGGAACTGAAAGGGAAAAGGGGCGGGGCTTCTGTCAGCTCGTGTTGCTAAGCTTGTATAGCATCTGGGTCCTGGTGCTCTCTGTCCGGGACAGAGCGCAAGTCCCCGGGGCCCACTGCCTGGTGGCAGCCTGGCAGCTCTCACAGAGAGAGCGAGCAAGCAAGCTTCCCTTCGGCACGTCCTACTTGAAGGCCTTCCCCGTGCCCCAGTTCCTCCGGTAGCTTGCGGTAATAAGCATAGCCAACACAAGCATCTGTTCAGAGCAAACACGATCAAGTTGCCCCACAGACACAGCCTGCCCCTCAGGCAGAGCCTGCCCAAACTAGAGACGGAAGAGAGCTCGGGCGAAGGCTCCTGTTGGATCTGCCCAGGGTTCTTGGGATCTCAGTGCGATTTCGTCTCCCATGTCTTTGGTCACTGCAAGGGGCCATTGCTGACCAGGACTGGGCTAGGAAAGCGGAGGTTTCGGGCTGGTCCACAGAGCGGGGAGGTATTAGGAAAGGTACAGAAATCCGTCAGTTTAAAACGAGCATTTTTCTGACTGAGCTGTAGTCAGCAAGGCCAGTTATTGGAGACGTCTTCACCCAGAGGAAATTTTATATATTATTATCTGATTTTTAGGTCATGATTCAAATATTAAAAATTTTCTGAAGAAAATAATGAAATATCTCATCATTATTCCATGACAGTCAATTAGCAGGGGGAGGGGGAATCTTTAAGATGTATAGACCACAGCGGCTCCCTGTGGAGCCCGAGCTTTTCCCCGCCCCTCCTTTCCCCAGGGCATGCCCTCGCGCTTGCTCTCAGGGCCCCATCTGGTGATGTCCACTCGGGGGGTCACTTGAGGTTTAAATGTCGTAACATACGTGAAAGGCCCAGCACACAACTAGCATGAATCAGGTGTTCAAGCATCTAAGATGCGTTTTTAAGGGGAAAAAAGCGAGGTGTGTATAACACACTACCATTAAAAAAAGTGGTGAATGGGTCACTGAAAAAAGCAGTTGTAAGCCATTTGGGGAGCACCTGAGAAATAGAAATACTCAGAGACTAGATACTGGATGATACCAGGAGGCCCTTGTTCGTCTTCACCGCGATAATAGTCGGAGACAGCTCTTTCTTTGAGGATCTGTGTGCTGAAGTGGTTGGGGGTGAGAGTCACAGTGTCCGTAACCTACTTTCACATGATTCAGCCAAAAAACAGAAACAGACAAAAAACCACACACGTCCGTCACATACACAAATAAGTATGGCAAAATGTTAATTGTTGAATCTGAGTGGTGAATGTATGGATTCATCATACTGTCCTTTCAGCTTTTCCGAATGTTTGAAATTGGAGGGGGAGAACATACACACTTTTGCTGGGATGATTACAAGATATCTCCGGAGGGTACACGAGACACTGGAATGGCCAATAGACGTAGGAAAGATGCCCAACACCACCAATCACTAGGGACATGCAAATCAGAACCGCGATGAGCCGTCTGCTCACCCCTGTGGGAGTGGCGCGCCCCCACCACCGAGTGCTGGCGAGGATGCGGAGGGAAGGGAACCCTCGTGCGGTGCTGGTGGGAACGCAGGCTGGTGCGCCGTATCCTGCTCGGCTGGAGGCCTCAGAGACGGAGCGCGCTCCCGTCCCAGCCTGCGCTGAGTCTCTGTGCCAGCCCAGCAGCGGCCTCGATCGTCTCCCTTGCCCTGACAGTTCTTTCCATGTTGGGGCAGGTGGGCAGCAACGCTGGCATCGTGGGGATGACCAAGGAACACCTGGGCTTGGCATTGGCACTCAACGTGCCTGTTTTTGTGGTGGTCACCAAGATTGACATGTGTCCTGCTAACATCCTGCAAGGTGAGTGGAGCCTCCGGCCAGCAGCAGTCTGTCCGGGGCTGCGGCCCACTGCGGCTCCTCGGTGGTCTGTTCCAGGGCTTCAGCCCAGAGTCTTCTTTTTCCTTATTTTGTGCTCTGGCCTGGATATATCATCAGCCCAGAATCATCATCTTTCTCTTCTGTTCGTTTCTTGGTCTGAGCACAGTCTAGAACTATCCCCCGCACTTGTTCTTTCTGGTTCCAAATGCAATATTTTTTATGATTGATGAGAGAGGACAAACATGGGTATGTTGTTCCACTTATCCGTGCACTCATTGGTTGATTCTTGTATGTTCCTGACTGGGGATTGAACCCACGACCTTGACGTATCGGGACAGTGCTCTAACCAACTGAGCTACTCGGCCACAGCCCAATGCAAGCTTCCTTCCTCCTTACCTACCTTCCTTCCTTTAGACACTTACTTTATTTTTAGAGAGAGGAGAAGGGAGGCAGAAAGAGAGGGAAACTGGTATGTGAGAGAAACGTCAGTCGATTGCCTCTTGCATGCCTCAACCAGGGATCTGGCCTGCAACCCAGGCATGTGCCCTGATCATGAATCGAACCAGGGAATTGAACCAGGGACCTTTCAGTTTGTGGGACGATGCCCAACCCACTGAGCCACACTGGTCAAGGCCAAGTGCAAGATTCTTAGGGTCTCTAACCCTGCCCTTCTTTTCAGATGGCTGCAGGCAGGCAGCGTTGGGGTTACCATTTGAGTTGCATGTATGTGGCAACATTTGGGCAGAAGGTCTGATAACCTGTCACCACCACAGGCTTCAAAGCAGGGTTGCAGGACCCGACCTCCGTGCGTCCCCCTCGCTGCCATGGGTGGCAGAAGGGAAGTGGAGAGGTGTCCTTCGGGAGGGCCTCACGGGGCCTCTGCCTGTGTCTGAGTGTCCTAGGGATCCTTTTCTCAGGTGCATTTTTTCCCAGGAAGCAGAGCATTCTGAGCATATTGTTCTCATGTTAAGACCCCTTAGTCACTTACAAGACGCGAGTCTTCTAGAGACTCTAGCGAAACCCAGTGGGTCTCAGACCCGTACCCTTAGCGGCCAGGCCTCACCTCTGCTCTGTTCTGGCTCTGGCCAGCCTGCACCCGCCAAAGTCTTGATCTTCCTTTCTGCTCCTTCAGGCACTGTGGCTTTTAACACAGTCTGTCTCCTGCCTGCAACAGCAGTGAGGGGACCTGCTTTGCCCCGGAAGCCCGGCCAAAGAGAAGGCTGTGTCCCCCTAACAATGTTCGTCCCACCCTTTCAGAAACCCTGAAGCTGCTACAGCGCCTGCTGAAGTCGCCAGGCTGCCGGAAGATCCCCGTGCTGGTGCAGAGCAAGGACGACGTGATTGTCACGGCCTCCAACTTCAGCTCTGAGAGGTGGTGGGGCCGGGAGCGCCCCCTGCTGGGCAGGCGCGGATGCCGGGCGAAGTGGGCTCCTGTGGTCTCGGCCCAGGGTCTCCCCTCCGGCAGTGTGACCGGGGGCTCTGTCCAGCTGAGACCTCAGTGCCCTTACCTGTGAATGGGAATTACCTCCCTTCTCTGTGGGGCTCTCGGGAGTGCTGGACACGGTCTGTGGAAAGCACTACACTGTGCCTGGTGCTGTGTGATAGCTATGCAGCCATTTTTATAACTTAGCATAAATTTGTACTGTTTTTCTCGAAAGCTCTTGAATCTCAAATCACTTCAGGCCTTACTCATTAAGGTATCCTTTGATTCCTTAAATATTTTTTGGATGTCTGCTTTGTGGCAGACTCTACATTTAGGCATTGAGGTTTCAGAGTTGACGCGGGCACTGTCCTCGTCTGCAAGGTCAGCTCCTTGGCCAGAGGTACTCTCTGAAGTTACTTAAGTCTGTTCCTTTTCCTGGAGTCTTGGGGTTGCCTAGAGCCGTCTGCCTCCCGGCTTGGTCTGCAGTACAGGACCCTGGTGTTTCGGCCAGTGGCTCTGCGCGGGTGCTGTCTTCAGTACTGCCATTTGGCCAGCGGCGGGTGAGGGGGAACGTTTCAGCTGCCCCTATTTTTCCCTGTGCCTATTCTGTGCAGTGCTATTCTAGGAGCTGTGGGGAATATATAGTTCCTGATCTTGAGAAGTCTGATTAACCCTGGATAGTAGGTGTAGAAGCCATTGAGAGACAGCTGACGGAAAATCAGACCTAGTTACACAGACACAGAGCTGGAAGGAGTTGAGTGCCCTCGGGGAAGAGTTTCCTGAAAGCAGCAAAGGGGCCGATGTGCCTTGAAGGACAAGAGGGTTTGGATGAGAGGGAAGGAATTCAGCGGGAGGATCGGAGTGACCAAATAAATACGTGGCGGCAGAAAAGAACCAAGCTTTTAGGAGAAAGTGCGGCTCTCTCTGGTCTGGCTGGAATACGGGAATTTAAGAGAAGTAAACCTGCAGAAATGTCAGGAGGGGATACAGGCTGCTCTCTCTGCACTGGGAAGGGGGTGAGGGTTTTAAGCCAGCGTGTGTGTGCTCTAGGAAGAAGCAGTCATGAGCGCCTGAAACAGGGCAGTGGGGAGGGACAAAGAGGAGGGGACAGATCCCAGACAAAAGTGAGTAGAGGAGAAGGCCTCAGAGTCAGGGTAGCGGGGTGGAGCCCTGGGAGGTGGGCAAAGGGCAGCAGGGCCCCCCCAGGCGCCCTGCTGTGCCCCCATCCTGTGTCAGGCAGGAGCCAGCCCCCAGAGCTCCTGTCTTCCTTTCTCTCCTCCCTCCGCTCAGGATGTGCCCGATATTCCAGATCTCCAATGTCACAGGCGAGAACCTAGATCTGCTGAAGATGTTCCTCAACCTCCTCTCCCCCCGCACCAGCTACCGGGAGGAAGAACCTGCTGAGTTTCAGATTGACGACACTTACTCTGTGCCGGTGAGTGGCTTCTGCTGGACAGACTGGGGGGCGGGGCTGGGGGGCTGGGCAGGCACTTCCTACAAGGTGTGTTGGGTCGACTCTGTGGTGGAGAGGGGCTGAGTGGGGATAGACTTACTGGGCCAGGGTCTTCTTTGCAGGGCGTGGGGACAGTGGTGTCGGGGACAACGCTCAGGGGCCTGATCAAGCTGAATGACACGCTGCTGCTGGGCCCAGATCCTCTGGGAAACTTCCTGTCCATTGCTGTCAAATCGATCCATCGCAAGCGCATGCCTGTCAAGGAGGTGCGGGGGGGCCAGACAGCCTCCTTTGCGCTGAAGAAGGTGAGTGTCAGTAATACCAAAACTCCCCTGGGGGTCCACGTCTGACTGGGCCCTGGGCCACCATCAGTCCTCAAGGCTGCTCTGCAAGCCGGGGGCTACAGATCTCACTTTTACAGATGAGGAAACCGAGGCTCAGAGAGCCTGAGTGCCATGCCCAAGAGGGCACAGGTAGTAAGTGGTAGAGCCAGGACTTGAACTCAGACCTGCCTGCCTCCTAAGCTTGTTCTTCCCTCTAGTACCTGAGCAGCATGTTGAAGCTCAGTGGTGAGGTCACGTAGGCATATCCCTGCTCTGTTGAGGGTCCTTCTGCAGGGCCGTTGGGGGTCCGTGCCAAGCCTTCTTCCCATGCAGTCTCTGTCGCCCAGGGCTTGGGGTGAGTGCTGCCTCTAGGACCGCCTCCTCTCTGCCAACCAGGTCAGCTGGCAGAGTGGGCTGCCCTGGCTCCCTCCAGCAGTCAGGCCCTGCACACCTGCCTTTGCCCTCATCACCCACTTGATTCTTACCCGTCCTTCAAGGCCCCGCTGAAATGTCACTTCCTGCATGAAGCCTTTCCTGACCCCGGATAGCAATGTTTAAGCTTCCCACAGCACTAGAACCTTCCCAGAAGGCCTGTGGTCCAGTGCAGTGAGGGCAGGGCTGAGTCGGGGTGGTCCTTGGCCCCAGAAGGACTCCTAGTCCTCCAGGGCCTGGGTGAAACCCTAAGGCTTTAGTGACCCTGAGGTCTGGGATCCCCTCTTTCTTTCAGATTAAGCGTTCATCCATCCGGAAGGGCATGGTGATGGTTTCGCCACGTTTGAATCCCCAAGCGTCCTGGGAGTTTGAGGCTGAGATCCTTGTCCTCCACCACCCCACCACGATTAGCCCGCGCTACCAGGCCATGGGTAGGTGTCTAGCGGGGTTACGAGCTCAGGAGGCAACCCTTCACTAAGTGCTCCCGCGACCGAAACCCTAGTTTCACCTCCGTCTGAGAGGCAGGTCTCCTTCCTGTTTAGTGATGCTGTCTTTTCTGCTCACGGCTGTAGCGTTTAGTGAGTCCTGCAAACGCCGCCTCAGTGCCTGCTAGATGCCGCGCTGCGCCGGGTGTTGCCAGGTGCTGGGGACAAGATAGGCAAGGGCCCTGCCCTCAAGAAGCCAACAGTTTGGAGAAGGCAACACATGAGACACATAGTCAGGAACAAGGAGCGAAGTTCCAGGGTCGGGGGCCCTAACTGGAGGAAGAGGCAGGAGAGTCTGAGGCACAGTCAGACCCTGGCGCACCCCTGCTCCCTGGGCTTCCCCGGGCTCCCGGAGGCCTCAGCCTATCACGGGTCAGGCGTGTCCTGTGCGTTTACTCACCGCCTCCCCTGCCCTGAGCCTGACGCGCGGCTCCGGCCTGTCCTGACCGGGCTCCCTTGGCAGTGCACTGTGGGAGCATCAGGCAGACGGCCACCATCCTGAGCATGGACAAGGACTGTCTGCGCACTGGGGACAAGGCCACCGTGCACTTCCGCTTTATCAAGACCCCTGAGTACCTACACATAGACCAGCGGCTGGTGTTCCGGGAAGGTCGCACCAAAGCTGTGGGCACCATCACCAAGGTACGGCCTGGCAAGTCTCACCTGCCTCCAGCCAGCACCAGGGGCCACGAGACCTTGAGCTCAGCAGAGGCTTCTGGAGAAGCCTCACGAGTCCCCTGGACGGCCAGGGGTAGAGGTGCCAGTCCCGCCTAGGGAGAGCTGGGGCAGTGTGTACCTCCGGCGGGGTAGTACTTGAGATATTTTTAGAAAGATTTTTTTTTTTTAAGATTTTATTTATTTATTTTTAGAGAGAGGGGAAGGGAGGGAGACAGAGAGGGAGAGAAACAGCAACGGATGGTTGCCTCTCACATGGCCCTCACTGGGGACCCGGCCCGCAACCCAGGCATGTGCCCTGACTGGGAATCGAACTGGGACCCTCTGGTTCCCAGCCCGCGCTCAATCCACTGAACTACACCAGCCAGGGCTATTTTTAGAAAGATTTTATTTATTCATTTTTAGAGGGAGAGGAAGGAAGGGAGAAAGAGAGGGAGAGAAATACCAATGTGTGTGCCCCAACTAGGGGCCTGGCCCGCAATTCAGGCGTGTGCCTGGGAATCGAACTAGCAGCCCCTCACTTTTTGGGATAAGGCTCAACCCACTGAACCACACCAGTCAGGGCAGTACTTGAGATTTGTGATAGCCACCCACTGAATGTTTCCAGCTGCTGAGCTACTCGGCTGGTTTCTGGACGGCCTGAAGTTAAACCTGCCCCAGCCCCCGTTCCAGGGACGACAGGGTCCTGGGCTGGAGATGCGATTGCTGTTCCGAGAGGAGTCTCTGCCAGCTGAGCAGGAAGAAAGCCTTGCATTCAGCTCAAGGGGCTTTGGCCGGCCGTGCCCCAGCCTGGGGGCTGCGCTGAGTGGGAGGGGCCGAGGTGCTTCAATTTTCTCCTCAAAGAGCAGCTGGAGCAGGGCACAGGATGGAGCCCTGCAAGGTGGGCTGAGGCAGCCTGGGGCACTGGGTGGGGAGAGAATAGCTCTCCATTCCTCTGCCCCTGTTGCGGCCCTCCTGCCATGGACTGTGGGCCCTGCCCCGGGACCAGCCAGGCCAGGGAGTGAGAAGCCCCCAGGAAAGGCAGTGGGGGAGCAAGCAGCTGAGCCCACGGCCCTGCCCACGGCCCCGGCTCACACCGACCCCCTTGGCTCCTGCAGCTCCTCCAGACCACCAACAACTCCCCGATGAACTCCAAGCCTCAGCAGATTAAAATGCAGTCGACAAAGAAAGGCCCCCTGACCAAACGAGAAGACGGGGGCCCATCTGGAGGGCCGGCGGTAGGGGGGCCCCTGCCTGGAGACGAAGCTGGCTCTCTGGGGGCGTCACAGTCAGTTGCGTCCAGCAGTCTCCAGCCAATGGTGAGCGGGCCCCCCGGGCTGGTCCTGGGGTGCGGGCGGGTGTGCCCGGCGCAGTGGTCGTTGAGCGGCGTGTGTGATGAGCGCGCTTCTGCCACGTCCGTGCGTAGACAGAAGGTGTTTCCCACAATTCCAGGCACAGGGGCGCCTTCGGCGTGTGAGCACTTTGCCTCTGAAGGCGGTGTTTTTCAAACTTTGAGGTGTGGCCTACATAAAATCAATTTAATTGGTCCTGATTAGTGTTTGGTTTCCACATGTCAGAGTTTCCCTTCCTGGTACCAGTAAGTACGGTTTACAGGTGCGGGCGATGTATGTGTGTGCCGTGGTCCATACGGCTGGAAAATCGTTGCCCTAGAGGTTCTCCTGTGCCCTCTCCCCGACATGACACTTCCTGAGGGGTCAGTGGCCTTGGGCCCTGTGTCACTGCGCCTGTCACTCAGCATCCCTTGCCAGCACCTCGCCCCTTCCCGAGTCTTTTTCCCTGTCTGACTCCTTCGCGGCGAAGGAAGCCCTTGCTGGGCCCACCCTTCCTGCTGCCTCCCCCATCGAGCTTTCCTCGGGCTCCTGCCCTCCCTGCTCCCTCCACCTGTCGGTGGTGGCAGGTGTCGGTTCCTGAACTCTCACACCCTTACCACGGGCCCGCCCGCCTTACCTCTGACAGGCAGGCAGAGCAGCGACCTTGGCTCCATCGGACCACAGTGACGACTGCTCTGGCGGGGCTGGCAGCGCACCGCCTGCCGTGGTCTCAGGCCCTGTCTTCCTGCTGCCCCCGCCCCTCTGCTCCTGGTGGGTCACTGCTTCTCAGGCTCCTTCTTTCTTTTCCAGCCCAAGCCCAGCAGTGGGGGCCGGCGACGAGGGGGCCAGCGTCACAAGGTGAAGAGCCAGGGGGCCTGTGCGACTCCGGCCAGTGGCTGCTGAATTCCCTCCGCCTCCCCTCCGCACCGAGGGCTTCTCCCGCTCTGGGCCAGAGCAGCCCTGCGCCCGCCCTAGGCCACAGCCGGGGCGCCACCATTCCCCGCCCCCTGGCTTCCGGGGGCTTTGTAATTTATAAGCTGAGGAAGGCGGCCAGACTTCTGCAGTACTGACCACCTCCCACCCTCTTGTCCGCCTTCTTCCTCACTCAGTTTTTGTACCTCTGGGCCCTTAGTTTTTATTCTTTTTATTCTCTCTCGTGTGTGTGCATCCGTGGTGCAGGAGTGCGGCCACGCAGACCCTGGCAGTCTTCTTCCTCCCTCCCTCCAGCACCGCTGGCTGCCAGTCCATCCATCTGTCCGTCTGTATGTGTCTCTCTGTGAGAACCCTTAGGGGCTGGCAGGGCCGAAGGGTGCCCGGAGCGCCCACAGAGCTGGCTGCCGGGCTGGGGGCTGCAGGTGTAAATGCTGCCGCCCGGACCTCTGGGGGCCTCCTTCCGGGGTGCGGGCTCCTAGCGGGGTGGGTGGTGCTGGTTCCCTCTTCTCCCCCCTCTTCTTCTCCTTACACCCTAAGGCAGGCAATGCCAAGAGCTCTTAAATTGTAACCTGTAGATACACAGAGGGGAGAGGCGATTGGATTGTGGGCCCTCCCTGCCCCTAGCTCCGACCCTTGCCGCTGACCCAAAGACAGCTGGTGGCTTTTCCTTCCTCTTGGAGACAAGCCTGGGTTTGCCGGGCTGGTCAGCGCAGCTCCCGCTCTGCGGGTCCCTGAGCTGGAGGTGCCCGCCTCCTGGGAGCCGCCTCCCGCTGGGACTTGGACTCAGTCTTCCTGGGTCTCGGGGCACTGACGAGCAGTGCGGTGTCACCTGCTCAGGGTCATGCTGCTTTCGGTGGGGAGATTTTGGTGGGGTGCTCCCCTCAGCCAGACTGGGCCTGGAACCCCCCTCCCACCACACTCCTGCCACGTGGCCCCAGCGCGGCTGCTGCTGGGGCGTGGTGAAGGCAGGTAGAGGGCAGTGAATGCGACTCTAGGCCCAGCACAGAGCAGCAAGCGCTCCTGAAGCCTTGCCGCCTTGTGCCGGGGTGGGGCTGCCCAGCCAGAGATGGCAGTGCGGGCCTGAGCCAGCCTGGTCCGCGCTGAGGACGGAGCCCTCAGTTTAGGGCGGGCAGCTGTGCCCTTTCTCTAGCAGAGGCAGACGCCCAGCTGGCTGGGTCCTTCCTCAGCCTCGCCTCCCTCCTGTCCCTAGCCCTTCTCCTCCCAGGCAGCTGCTCCCTTCACCTCCCCTTCTCCCAGTTCTACTCACCACTGACCTGGGGCTGTGGAGGGACCAGACCAGCACACGAAATAAAAAGTCCGTTCCCTGCCCAGTCCCTCCAGGTGGCGGCGCTGCCACCGGGAACGCTGTTGCCCTCTGCCTGCCCTGCGCCCCTGTCTCCAGAGCAGGGTAGGGTTGGGGGGGCCGCTCCTCTAGTCAGGCAGGCGCGGCTTCAGCGCCCAGGCCCCCCCCAGCTGTGACCCGGGACACCTTGCCAGCCCTCTCTGAACCTCAGTTCCCTCCTCCGCAGCACGAGGTAAACGCTTTCGAGGGTCGTGGCGGCTCAGGGAGAGGGTGGGCGTGAGGCCCAGCTGTGACTGGCACGGGGGAGGCCTGGTGAGCGGTCAGCACCCTGCTTGCTCACCACTCACGCTGGTCTCCAGTCCACGGCAGAGGCCACGGTGGGGGAAGACCTGAGAAGTGTGGCAGCGACCTGTCTGTGGTGTGGCTGGGGCTGGGCCACGTGTCTCTCACTCCATGTGCTCTGAGGGGCTGGTGGTCGTTCCAGTTTTCTAGTTAAGCTGAAGCTCCGAGGAGCAGGGCCCCCCCGTGCCGGCCCCACCCCCAGCCGGTCCCCGCGGGCTGCGCGGTGTGTCCTTTGGCTCCTGCCTGTCCCTTTGTCTGCTGGCTGCTTCCCTCTCGCTTTTGACTCTGGTTCTGCTTGCAGGGGCTGCTGCCCATGGATGCCTTCCTAACTGGAGGGCTCCAGGGTTGAGCACCCCCTGCTCTGTCCCCACGGCGGGTGCTGTGGGATTTGTTTCCAGAGGGCTTGGCCATGCCATGGTAGAACCCCAGAACAGGTGGGATCCCATTTTGTGTGAACTCTTCGGCTCCTGTGAGCGTAACCACTGTACGTTTGGAAGCTGCGGCCTCCACCCTGGCCTCTCGCCTCAGACGCAGGAGGCTGGTCCGGATCTCTGTGGTCCTTGGGCCACGAGGGCTAGCGGGGGCTGCCAATGGCAGCCTTTCACTGTCCTCAGCAGGACTGCAGTTCCCCGGGGGTCTCAGCCCTACCAACCATCCATTTGGAACAAAACACCAGCCCTTTTGTAGTTGACAAAGAATAAACTTGTTAATCTGACTCTCTCGAATGGCATCCGGGTGTCTTGTGACTCAGTAGGCACCACCACTCTGGCCACTGGCCTCCCTGGCCCAGCGCGAGGCGGGGGACGTGCCAGTGGGATCGGGCCGTGGGCGGCACCAGCAGAGAAGATGGTGTGAGCTGTGCCGTGAGGGGCCCCGGTGTGAGCCTGTGTGGACAGGAAGGGTACCCAGAGGGCAGGGGCCGAGCCCCCAGGCCCAGACTGGGACGACTTGCGGGGACTCTTGTACTGGTGCCACCCGGGGGCGGGTCCTGTGTCAGAATGGTGCCTGCAGCAGAGCAGGGGTGGCGTGAAAGGGGAAAGCAGCGGACAGCTGGTGGGGGGCGAGCCCCACGTGGGACTCGCTGCCTCCCAGGTGCCAAGCTGTGGAGTCCAGGAACTGGCCCAAAGCCTGGGTGCTGGATGTGCACTCCTGCCCCCCGACCCCCCACTGACCTGTCCCTCGTTGATCCCCTCAGCTGTGCTCCGGACTGGCGCTGGGCCAAGTACCACGTGGGGACAAGAGGCGTGTGTGAGAGTCCAGCTGGGGGGTGTCCCGCCCTTTCAGCAGCTCATCGGAGATGCTGAATCTGGGGGCGTGCTTAGGGGGAAGGGCCAGGACCTGCTCCCCGCGCTGGCAGACGCTGGCTGTTCAGGGGACCCCTCCCTGCCCCACCCCAGCACAGACACGAGGGGCAAATCTCCAACCCCTGCCCCATCAAAGCTGGGTTCTAGCCGAGGGGCTTGGGTTTCTAAAGCGGGAATAAGTCTTTGGAAAGGCATTGTTTTGGCCAAGAATTCACTCGTTTTCCCGCGAGCGGATGACTTGCGCCAGGTGAAAGCCACGCAACCCGTTAGTCTGGGCACGATTTATTTTTTGCATAGCCAAAAACTAGAATCTGGAGATACAAAATTAGGAACCCAACAGTGCAGCATTTGTGACAGAAGAGCACAAAACCAACTTGGTCGTCGGGGGCAGAGGCTGCGCAGGAGCCAGTGCTGGGGGGCCGCGGGGCGGGGCCACGCCTTCACCCCAGCTTTGTGCGGCCAGAGCCCCCGCGGCTCGGCCCTCCTAAGGACTCCTGTGTGCGGCAGCCCCTTTTGGCAGCGAGGTCACACCAAGGCCCCACAGAACGGGGCCAGGAATCAAGCCCTTAGCTTTTCAGTTAAAAAACAGACCTTGAAAAATATTTACAGACTATGGCAGGGCCTGCTGGGTCAGAAACCCCCTGCCTCCGGCCCCTGCCCTACCCAGCCTCCCTCCCCGCCCCCAGCCCCCTAGGGAAAACAAGCCAGAACAGAAATAACTGTGCGAGAGCTGAAAGAGCCCCAAAGTGGTGGCTGAGGGGGAGGGCCCCTGACCCCAGGGGCCTGATTGCGATCAAGGGTAGGGCAGGGCCCACAAGGCAGGCCAACCCCCCACCTGATCCCCTGAATATCACCATGACCAGGTCATCCTTGGGCCGCCAGGAGAGCCCAGGAAGTCTCCTGCTCCCACCTTTTTATCTGACCCCAGATGCTCAGGGCCTCAAAGGACAGGCCCAGGCTCCCTGTCGGTGGGGGGTGTGGCAGACTCCCTCAGGGGGCAGGTGGGGCCCAGTGCCCGAGTCAGAAGAGAGCAAGCAACTGGTGCCTCAGCAGAGGGGATCCCGCAGGCCTGGCCCTGGGCCCTCAGAGGCTCACAGGAGCCAGACCTCGGGCACCAGAAACCCCACAGACAGCCTCAACCCGGGACAAACACAGTGTGCAGAAGCCCCTCGGAGGCCCTGTGGGCCAGGCTCCCCTGGGCTGTGCCACTGGCTGTGGAGCAGCCCGGCTGCCCTCTGGCAGCGGCTTCCTGCCTGCTGCCCAGTCCCCACCTGCACTGAGAGCACCTTCCTCCCATAGGGCTGAGCTCGTGCCCCCGGGACTTTGGCGGGAGCCTCGCTCACAGCCTCCCAGCAGAGCCTCCTGGGTGCCGGCCTCCACCGTGGGCCAGGGGCAGCCAGGGTTTACCCAGAACGGGTTCCCTCATCGCCTCTCCTGCCTCTCCGTCCCCCGTGATATGCTACATATGTACACCCTCCCAGGAGGGGGAGGTAGATGCCTGGCAGAAGGAGAACGAAGGAAGAAAAGCCGCCCCGCCGCTAGGAAAGCCCTGCGCGTTCTCTCCCGTCCCCGCGGGGCCAGCGGTTCTGCTCCGGGAAGTCAGTGCTGCTGAAGCGTGTGGGGGCGTGGCAGGGGTGCTGCTCTCCCGCTCCCGGCAGCAGCCCGGGAAGGCCTAGTGGGCGGGCTCCCCGTGCACCCTGAAGCGGTAGATGCAGGTGTACTCAGGGTGGCCCCAGTTCGTCAGGATCCGCAGCTCCACCACCTGGTACGCGGCCATTTTGGGGTCCTGGGTGGGGGAGGAAGAGGTGAGCGTCACGGAGCCTCGGACCTGACAGCAGGCAGAGACCCCGACTTCGAAGCTTCCGTCTTCAGACCCTGCAGGACAGTCTCCATCTGGTGGCCCGGGGCCCCAGTGGCTTCAGAGGTCCTGCAGGGGCCGCCCACCCTGGGCCACGTTAAAAGGCCTCGTGGCTGAGCACTGGTCACCCCGAACACAGTTCACAGGAGCGCTGGACCGTTCCTGTGGACCGGCAGAACTACCTTCACGGAGTTTGCTGCTCCGTGTTGATGTTGCAAAAGAATCCCTTTACTTGAATTAAGCAGAATTTCTTCTTTTTAAAGAAGAATTCAGGCCTCTGTCCTCAAAAAGCCCCAGTTTTTGAGCCAGCCTTTGGAGCAAACCTCCCCTCCCCTGATGCGCCCGTGCAGCGCTCTCCTCTCTGGCTCCCCCCGCCCCCGTCTCCTGAAGGCACAGCCCACAGGCCTCACTGAGAAATCCCAGCTACGCTCCCGGCTCAGCTACCTACCTTGGAGCGCGTGGCTCAGTCTGTGTGTCCAGGCCCCACGTCCGCTCCACTGGACTGTCCCACAGGGGCCTCAGACTGGGGGCCAGCCTGCCCCATCTCGGCATTAGCCTCTCGGCTGCCCTCGCCTCCACCTTCCACTGCCCTGCCCCTGCTCGGGCACTCCCAGTGGTGTCCTGCCACCTCCCTGTTGGCTCGCTGCCCTGTAGCCGCTGCCCGACCCACCGCCCTGTCTCTGGGCCTGTTGTCCCCCTTAGCCCCACCATTCCCGCGTGGTCACAGGGACTGTACCGTGATGCGCCTCTGTCACTTCTCCACCTAAAACACAGCAGTGCCCAGCCCGTCCGTCCCCCGCTCCGCCCTGAGGGCGGGAGTTCTCCGGCCTGGTCTCTAGGCCCCTCTCCAGACCTTCCTGCCACTGTCCCTTCACCTCCCCCCTGTGCTGCTCACTAGTGTATTCCAAGCCCTCACCCCTCGGGAGGTTGCAGGCAGCCTGCATCAGATTTATCTGGACTCTTTGTTAGAATTCAGGTTCCCAGGTCCTAGTGGTCCCCAAGGAACCCACTCCTGGGGTGGGGCCCGGGCCCCTGCATTTCTAACGAGGGCCTGGAGGACAGGCCCACTCTGGTTGAGTGGCCACGCTGCACTGCGTGAGGCCTGGCAGGGCCACGTGCGCTCCCCCAGCACCTGGACGGCTGTCCCTGTTCCATTCCTTGAGCTGCGGGAGCTCAGGGGCTGCGGTTTCCCGCTCTGAACCCCCACTGCCTGGCACAGGGGGACGACTCAGAAAGAGTCGCTGAAAGGATGGGAAGGTGAGCCTGCCACCTGTGCTGGCACAGCAGAGTCCTGTACCTGAAAATAAAACGTCTGGATGGGTTCCCCGTCCTGGTCGTAGGTGAACTGGCCCAGAAGTGTCCCCTCCTGCTGCAGGTCTTCATCGAGCCCCTGGAACGAGCAAAGGACGAAGGGAAGACGCTGCCCTTAGACACGTGCCTTGGCCAGCAGGGGAGGAGAGCCTGCCCTCCCTGTTCCCTCCCCAGTCCCCTCCCGCCCTGGTGGCCTGCAGGGGACCTGAGCTCTGGACTCAGGGCTGCCAGGGCGTCCATGGCAGACGAGTCACTTAGCTCCCTGGGCTGCCGTTTCTTCCTCCGTAGCCTGAGACAACTGGAGGCGGAGTACGGTTTCCCACCCTGGCACCGCCTCTTCCAAATCTGCTTCCCTCCCCAGCCAAAGGATGACCCCGGCGGTACCCTCCATGGAGACCCCGGGGCCCCTGCAGCCCTGGGGCCCACGCAGGCGGAACACTCACAAGGACGGCAAAGTCCTTGGGAGCACTGGAGATGGTGCTGTTGGGCGACAGGGACTTGGGCACGTGCTCTAAGGTGACGGCAGTGGGGCGGATGCGGGCAGAGAGGCGAACCACTGCGAAGCCCTGGGGCCCTTGGAAGGCCCAGCAGTTGCCCGGGTGCACATCTGGCTGGAAGGGAAGGAAGTCGGGTCAGGGCAGCCCTGGCTGACCTGGGATGGGACCGTCACCCACCACACAGGCGACGCTGCTGGGGGTCCTGCTGTCACCCTCGCTGGGCGCCTACCTGGAGGATGACGCGGGGCGACTGGGAGTGGTACCACAGGGGGACACCGAAGAGGCTGAGGAGGGCCGTCTTGGTCTCGTAGGTCTCAGAACATCGGGTGCTGATCACACTGGCCCCTGACGCAGGAGAGAAAGGGAGTGCTGGGTGCCTGGGGCTGGACGCCATCGATCAGCCGGGGAGGGAGACTGGAAGACAGGCTCGGCTCGGCAGCGCAGAGGTCCCCAGGCTGAGGCAGCCAGAGGAGGGACCACTACTGCCCGCGTCCTCTCTGGGGACAGAGCACAGGTGCCCCAGGCCCAGTCTGCACACCTAACCCCTAACCCAGACCACAGAGCAGCCGTGAACGGCCTCGTCCCAGCCAAGGACGGTGCTCAGCACGAGCTGACATCTCGGAGCTGCCGTTAGCCTTTGTGAGGAGTCCCAGGTGGCGTGACTTCCGATGAGCCCTGCTTGCCTCGTACCGCAGCCGCTGCAGCAGCTGCAAGTGTGGCCACCGGGGCGAGGCACCAGGAGAGAGCAGCGTGCATACCTCCCGATTCCAGCGCGTAGTCCGCCATCCCGACGCGGTCCTCGCTGTAGCGCTTCAGGGCCTGGCTGACGATGCGGTGCACCTCCTAAAACGGGCACCCAGAGCCGCTGTGATGGGGGCAGACCCACCCACCCCTGTATCTCCCCTGCAGGGGCCGGGGGCCCACAGACTGACTCCCTTCTGTGCTTGCTCCACACCGGTGCGCCTCCACCCTCCCACGCCAGCCCCAAAGCAAGCACTGGAGCCTCCTGCATGTCGCTTGGGTCCTGGAATGTACCGGGGAGCCGGCAGTGTGGGTCTATGGCTCCCAGGGAGGAAAGCAGTGTGTGTGTGTGAGTGGGGGTCCCAGGACCAAGGTCCTCACCTCCTCTGTCACCCCGATGGCGCCCTCCTTCTGCAGCCGCAGCCCCAGGCTGGCCACAGCCTCCCTCGCCGACTTGCCCTGCATCTCGGCCATGTGGGTGAGGACCTTGTTCTCCAGCTCCTGCAGCTGTGCCTGCACCTCCTCTCGCTGAAGGAGCCCAGCGCGGCTTCCTCCGCCTTGGAGAAGGAACTGGCTGATCCAGGCGGGGAACTGAGACTCCACCTAGGGACCGAAGAAAGGTCCTGGGTGCTGGCGGCTTGGGTAGTGGGTGGAGAAGGAGTGTGGGCCTGCTTGGAGGGAAGAGCTATGAACCACTACGTTCAAGAACTCCCGCCAAAGGGAGCCAACATCTAGGTCAAGTCTAGGGCCGGAGCTCATGAGACTAACAGGAAGCTCTCTGCCTCATGCAGACTCCAAGGACAGGTAGTCTTGGGGTTGGGGGGTGGGGGGGTGGGGGTGTCGGGCAGGGGATTCGCACAGTTCCCACGCACATCGTCCCGCATGGCCTGGAGCTGCTGTGGCAGCAGGCCCACTTGGTCCACCACCGAGTTCTGCTTCAGGGTCAGAGCTGCCAGCTCCTGCCGCAGGCCTGCCAGCTGGCTCTCTAGCCGCCCCAGCTCCTTCATGGAGTTCTCGCGGAAGGACTCCTGGATCATCCTGCTCCCAAAGAGAGAAGTCAGCGTTGGGTCTCCAGGGAGGGTCTCCAAGTCGGCTCCTGATGTAAGGAGGGCCCACCACATGCAGGTAAAGGCAAACCCTGCTCTTGGAGATCCTGGCTGTGAACACAGCTCCAGGGGTGGCCTGCCAGTCCCAGGGAGCTGATATTTACTTATTTATTTATTTACTCTTAGACAGAGGGAAAGGGAAGGAGAAAGAGAAGGAGAGAAACACTGATTCATTTGCCTCTCACACAGCCCCCCACTGGGGACCTGGCCCGCAACCCAGGCATGTGCCCTGACGGGGAATCGAACTGGTGACCTAGGCTGGCGCTCAACCCTCTGAGCCACACCAGCCAGGGCACCAGGGAGCTGATTCTTATCCTGCTCCCTCTCTAAGCTCAGATCCGTCACCCACTCAGCCTCAGCCGCTCACACCTCCGCCCCATCCCCCTGCCCCCAAGCATGAACTCCTGGGCAAGGGAAGGCAGCGGCTTGAGGCTGCACAGGCGAGGCGGTCTGTCTGCGTAGCCCTCGAACCCCGTTCTCCTTCAGCACCCCACCACCGGCCTCCATGCCCCTCAGGGACCGGATCTGCGCCTGGGGTCCTGCGCTGGGCTTCAGCCACCCTGCTCTCTGCAGGGCCCCACTCCCGGTACGCCTGGGGCAGGGCTGGCTGGAGAGGGGAGGGCCCCGGCCAGACTGCAGGGCCCCTTACCTGTGCCACTCGGACTTGAGCTGCTGGAGCCGAGTCTCAGACTCCTGTTAGTGGGAACGAGGGAGAAATGCAGGTGGTGCCAGGCCCAGAGGAGCCGGCCTCCCAGAGCAGCATCTGTCCCCTTGGGGGTCTTTGCTTGACCACACCCTTGCCCCAGGGCCTCCCAACTGCTCCGGCGAATGTCAAACTGGCCTCCTGGCCGAGGTCCTCAGGAGAGCCTCACCCAGCATCTGGCCTACTGAGGCATCCAGATGTTCACTCATTCATTCAGCGTGTTAGACCCAACACCACGGGCTGCTTGAAAGTGACCCTTCCCGCCCCCCAGCCTGCTCCCAGGCCATCCCTAAGAGCATTCCAGCCCCAGGGCTCAGGTCAAACAGAGGTCTGGAGACTACACACCCGCCCTCTCTATGTCTAAGCGGGCCCTTCAGGAGGCCCACATGTCTCCTTCCGCCCAAGAACGGGTGCAGAATTGGAGGCCACTGCAGGCCTCAGTGCCCCGAGCCCACGTACCTGGGAGGCCTGGACCATCTTCTTGAAGAGGTCTTCCGCGTCCTGCTGGTGCTCTGTTCTCAGGGCGGCTACTTCTTCCTGTCGGGTGGGGAGAGAGGCGGAGGGTTTCCCGGAGCTGCGCCCCGGCGGCCACTCGCCACACAGCACGGGGTGGCTGGAACTCAAACCAGGCCCCCCTGGGGGCTGCCTTCAGCGCCCCACCTTTCTGCTGCGGTGCTTCTTGGGAACGCACTAGCCCGCCCGAGACCTCCGCAGTGCCAGGCACTGCGCCAGGCACCCCGCACTCTCGTGTGCTCGCGAGCAGGGGCAGGGGCGTGGGGGCAGGCAGGAGAGCGGTTTAATGAGGGGGAAACTGAGACTTAGCGAAGGCCATTGCCAAGTGGCAGAGCTGTGTCTTTCACAGCGGGGTGTGCAGGGTCTCGCCCCCCTCCACCCACACGCTCACGGTGCTACCCACGAACGACCCCCCCCCCACCCCCCGACTCTAGCCCAGAGGCCACAGCTCCTCTCCCCCACCTGGATCCGGGCATTGGTGTCCCTGCGCAAGTCCTCCTTCAGGGCCGCCTCTCGGCGGCTCACCAGCCCCTCCAGGAGCGCCAGGGTGTCCTCCTGGCTCAGGCCGCCGCCGCCTCCATCACCGGCGGCCCCTTGCCGCAGCTCCAAGCGTTCCAGGCGCAAGGCCTCCTTCTGCCAGTTGGAGGAAAACTCGGCCGCGAGAGCTTCCAGGCGCCGCTCCAGAGAGTGTACCCGGGACAGAATGCGCTGCTCAGCCTGGCAGGGCGGGTGGGAAAAACCACAGAGGTGAGGGGTTGGAAGAGGGAAAGGAGAGAGGATCCCAGACGTGCAAACACAGAGGTGAGGGTCCGCGGCTCTCAGGACGATCTCTCTGCCCTGCAGGTGGGCAGTCATTCAGCAGGTACATGTGGCGGCAGTGAGCCCAAGGTACTGGGACACACAGCGGGCCTGAGGGGTCTAATCCCAAAAAGGAATGCGTGTGGGACAAGGGAGAAAGGACACAGTGCCCTCCCAGAAGAGGGTCCAAATGGAGGGACAGTCCAAGAAAAGGACAGGAAGAAACCGCAGGATGGGTGGGGGTGGGGCGCGGGGCTGTGTGACCTGCTGGGCTGTGCCCATCCCCCGAGGGGGTCCCACCCTTCCCTCCGGAGGTGCACACGTGTGGGAGAGCGCGGGACCAGGGGTTCAGCTGCTGACTTTCAACAGCTTCCTCTTCTTCCATCAGTAACTACGGCTAAATGACCAAATCATTTGAAAAGGCTTTTTCTTTTTCCTCTTTAACTTGGTGCCCCACGGAGAAGACAGAAGACAAGTCACTTGGACTGAGGGTGGCATTTGATAGCACGCCGTGAATTTTGAGAACCTTGTTGGCTTCACGACAAAAATCTCGGCCAAGAGAAAGCATAAAACAGTCTGTCAAGTATCAAAGGGCAGGAACACTGGGTCCAGAGGTGGCTTCTGATTTTTAAAATTCCATTTTTTTCACGTGACTCCAAAAGCAAACAAACAGTAAAACGTCGTGCTGCTAACCCCTGCCAGCCTCCACCCAGGGCCTCCCCTCCCCCGCCTGGGCACCTGTTTTCGTTATTGTCTTTATGCAAATGCAACCTTTCTTTTCTTTTCTCTCTCTCTCTTTCTTTCTTTCTCTCTCATTTTACAAAAAGGTGGCCCTGGAATTAAATTGTATTAATATCTTCACTAATGATATAAAAAGGAAATTTTATATGCCATTATTTTATGAAATAATAAGATCATGGTCAGGAAAGTAATATCCACCAAAACAAAGGGTGAAAACTGTGACACCAAATTGACTTCGGCAAGATACAAGCAAAGCTAAGTAACTGCAATAAAGAGTTCGAAGTTTTCATCGCGAATGTCAGGACGGGCGCGCGCACGTGCAGGTGATCTGTGCGCTGGTCACCGCCCCGCCCGCCCCGGACTGCAGGCTCGCTGCGAGCATGGCCCAGGCCTGTTTCATCGGCCCTGGCAGCGAGCAGTGGTGGCCACGGCCCTTCCCTCCACCCTGCGTGTGCGCCCTGTGCGATGTGGCGGCCTTGCAGGTGCTTCCCCTGCTTGCGTCCAGCCTGGCTCTGGGGTTTGCTGAGCCAACGGGATGCAGAGGAAGTGACAGGGTGCTGGTTTCAGATCGAGGCCTTGGAAGGCCTGGCCTGATTCTGCTCTCTCAGAAACTTGCACGGCTGTGAGAACAGGACCGGGCTAGCCTGCCGGACAACAAGAGCGCGGGTGGAGCGCAGCCCGCCCTGCTGATCCACCAGCCAGCTGCCCACACACGAGGGAGCCCAGCCAAGACCAGCCTGGCCTTGCTCCGGCTGGAGGACCCAGCCGAGGACCCAGAGACTCATGAGCTACTCCAACGCTTGGACTTTTAAGGCAGTGATTTCAGGGGTGGTTTATCTGTGCAGATAGGTAACTGACCAGGATATTACCTTTTTCATAGAAGGTGCTCCGTCAACACAGGGCAGGGAAAAGGAGGTTTACAATTGTGAGTCCACAAAACAGAGTTATCCTTGTATTGTTATGTATTAATTATTGTATTGTTATGCATTAATTATTGTATTTATTAATTATTGTCATTATCCATACGAACAACTGTAAGCCTACTTTGTCCACCCTGTATTTGTGAAATCATAATGAAAGGGACAAAGGAAATGAGTTGACCTGTCTGATTCCTTTTCCTTGTTTTCTGGGCTGAGGATGGCAGCTCACTGTGGGACAGTCCTGAGTCGTGTCTGTGCGAACTGCCTCCCAACGCGCACACCCCGAGCGGTGGAGAGGGGTGCCGGGGAGAGGAGGCGGGGCCCCAGCTGGGTGGTGCCTCTGTCAGCTCTGCCTGTCAGCTGTAAGCTCAGGGAAACCAACTGCGGACTAAGATACTCACCTGGGAATGTGAGGATGAGTCTCTGGATGCCCACACTTCATGCTCCTGGCCGCTGCCCCTCGCTGCCCACCAGGAGACCACAGCGGGGTGGAGTGTCTGCAGCCCATAGGGGTAGAAATACCAGGCACCTGTACACAGGGGAGGGGGCGGTTACCCAGGCCGGGGGTCGTGCGCAAGAAGGCACAGCTGGTAAGGACAGCAGCCTGATCTGTTTGTTCCTGCAAGCTGAGCCGGGCTTCTGCCTGCAGGCCGGACCGGGGCAGGTGCTTCCCACCGTTCCCTGGGGCAGCAACTTCCACCACACGTCCCCTCAGGGGTCCTCATCTCTCAGACTTGGAGAAGATGGCCACAGAGGCTAGGGACGAAGCCCAGAGGGGCTGCCGGGGGCTCTCAGCCCAGACTTGACATCAGAACTGCCCAGGGCGCTTTTCAAACCCCGGTGTCAGAAAACGCACCGTCAACGATGCACAGGCGAGCATGTGTCGCAAAAAGACAAAAGACCACACACATGATCCGACCGCTAATGTCTGTAGAGAAGGCACACGATTCTTTCTGATTCGCTCTTGCAAACGTTTCTTGCGAACGCTGGCAAAGGAGAGGGAAGGCCCTAATCGCCCAGCGGGAAGGCCTGCTGAGCCGCTCTGAGGGCCGTGAACGAACGGACGGTGGAAGCAAAGACAGCGTCAGCCCCAGTGAAAGGAATTGCACACGTAAACACCCCAAAGAGTTGTGTAAACGCGAGAAAAGCCAGTGACGGGAGGTAAGATGTGACATGACAAGAATGAAGTTGTCAAAATCGGTGTAATAAATGCTGGGGGCAGGGGGAGGTGGAAACCAGCCCCGTCCGGTGTCCGTCCGCCCTCCACACAGAGTGAGTTCACTGGCTGGGGGGATCACATAGGTGGGCTTTAAAAGCTCCCCAGGTGACTCTAATGGCAGCCATGACTGAGAATCACTGATGCAGAACACACCTGCCGGAGAGGCTGCTTGTGGCTCCCGGCCAGGGCACAAGGTCACAGCCACACAGAGGTGCTTGTGTCTTGCTCTAGGGGCCACCTGTTTCTGGTGTGTTTATCTCCGAGCTGTGCCAATGTGCGTGTCTGCGTGTGTGCATGTGTGTGGGGATGAGGGCACCAGAAAAAGTCCTGTTGGCTGAGGCGTCTCCAGCCAGTAAGATGCCACACCTGTCCCTCATCAGCCAGGAGGCCAGGCACAGGTGCAACAGGAAGCACGTGACCACCAGGCTTTAAGTCAGACGCTCTGGACATGACCTCACTTACTGTGCTCCAGGAGCAGGTCCCTCTGCCCGGCCCCTGCCTTTGAGACTCTCGACAGGCACCTGCTCGTGATGCCAGCAGGAGGGCATCGCCAGCTCCCGGGGGAGAGTGAAGCTCACCTTCAACTGCGTTAACTCACAGGAAAGTGCTTCCTGACCAGCAGGGCACAAGGTCACAGCCACACAGAGGCTGTGCAATCATAAAGGGCGTAATCATTTTAAGGGTGATGCCCAGTTCCCAATGGATGTGAACAAGCTGTTCTTGTAACAGGAAACAAAGAGGAAACCAACACTTGGCAAAATGTTCTACCTTGGTATTAGAAAAAAAAAACCAAGTTGAATAGATATTGAATCTATATAAGCAACTCTCTAACAAATAATAAAGCCTGATCTTAAATTATATATTGGTATAATCGTTAAAATTGAGCCTGGGGGTCATGGAGGAAACTCGTGTGAAACTGTCAAATGAGAAATGGACAGGAATGTGTGAGTGAGCACACACACACACAATGATTTCAACTATGTAGCAAATGCGGGACTCCCGTGGCAGAGATTGAGGCGGTGTAGAGCATTTCACGATGACAGGCGTCTCCTGTGCTGGGACCTTAAAGTTAGCTAAAGATGGAGCTTGACCTTGTAACAATAATTCTCTCGCCCAGACTATGTCCTGATTTGGAATGGAGGGAAAACAACTGCTAATAATGATGGCATTGCAGGCCCCGATTTTTACCCCGATACTCCTGTACCAGGGCATGTCCCGGCCTAGGTGGCTCTAAGGCTCCTCCAGATGTGCTGGGCAAGCCAGTGCAGCCACCCAAACTGAAGACAAGATGAGGGGGTAGGGGCATTTCCCCTTTCACCCACTGGACGCCCTGAGAACGCAGCAGCATCGGTCAGCAGAGGACCCGGGAGAGCCAGACAGGAGAGGCCTAGGGCTCAGGCCTCCGGAGGTGCCCAGGCTCGGTCTGACCCCCCTCGTCCTGCCTCCTTCCTGTTCTGGTAGGTGATCGCCATCCCTCCAGTCTTTGGTTCTGCTCAGCACCGCCTCCGCCCACACTCTGCCCTTCCCCGCTGGCTCACCAGCCCCATCTCGGCCGCCCTGGTCCTACCCATCTCCTGGGACAGCGGGTCAGCTCACCGTAGGTCAGGCCGGTCAGGAGCAGCAGCAGCAAGAGGAACCACAGGAACGTCTTCAGGGACGAGAGGCGCCTGGACCGTGGGAGGGAGGGGTGAGCAGGGTGGTCGAGGTGTCAGGGGGGCTCCAGGGCCTCTCGGCTCCCCACCCCAGGGAGTCCCCTGAAGTTTCTTCCCTGAGTGACAAAGTAGGGCTGAAGGGGAAACCCCTGCATGTCTCATCTTGCCAGGGCCAGACTGGACTCTTTAGAGGTTTTGAGTAATGGGGACAACTGTGACCCTGTGAATTTTACTGATGTTATTAAAAATAAGCAGTGGGGTCCTGGCTGGTGTGGCTCAGTGGACTGGGCGCCGGCCTGCGAACCAAAGGGTCGCTGGTTTGATGCCCAGTCAGGGCACATGCCTGGGTTGCCGGCCAGGACCCCAGTTGGGGGATGTGCAAGAGGCAACCGCACAGTGATGTTTCTCTCCCTCTCTTTCTGTCTCCCTTACCCGCTCTCTAAAAATAAGTAAATAAAATCTTAAAAAACAAGTAATGGAATCTTCAAAGAAACTAAAATTTTCATATGTAGAAGTCCTCTAAACAAGCAAATACAGAAAAAAAAATATGGAACTCCCTAAACAACATTTTCTTTTAGGAAAACGAGAAAACTTTTTTTGGGGGGGCATGAATTCATCCTTGCCCCTCTTCTCACTCCAACCAGGACCCGCTCCAACCAGGACCGCAGCCCGCGGGGCCCTAACTTCCACGGCCTCCTTTCCGCTGCCAAGGGCCGGTCCCCAAGTCCTGTCTCTGCTGGGTCAGGGACTCGGGACACAGCCCACAGCATCCCTGGGCAGCTCCAGAACACGGGCGGAAAACCCTGCGGTCTCGGCCGTCACAGGGCCAGGAGGGAAGCTGAAACTTCTGGGGACCACCAGTGCTGGGCTAGAGCCCAAGGCCTGACCAGCGGGGTGGACGCCACCTTTCTGGGCCTTCTGTCTGGAACATTCTGATTCGCTGTCCCGGCAGGAGCCTTGCTCACCTGGTCAAAACGAAGACATCGAGCAGGGAGGCTGCGGTCGTCAGGCGGTACCACGAGGTGCCGACCCACCAGTAGAGGAGTCTGAAGAGCCGGCCTGAGAGAGGGACCATCGTGTTCAAGTGCCACCCTGGGCACCGCCTTCTCTCCCCCTGCGGTCCTCCCTGGCTCCTACCCGCACCGGCCTGCGGGCACCTCTGTCCGGTCGCAGGGGTGCCTGGTTCCCCTGCTCCCCACCCACCCGCTCAGCCAACTGGCTCCTAGTGATTATTCTCGAATGAGCTTTCCCAGGTGGTCCCACAGCCCCTCTGCGGGCGGGGGATGCCCAACCAGAGACGGGCGAGGAGGGGCTGCAGTAGGGAGGAAAGAGTCGTGCACGGAACAGCCGGCACCCACCTGGAAACGTGACCACTGTCCAGAGAAACGAGCCTGCCCGAGAGACAGAGTTCCTCAGCCGTGAGCCTGAACTCTGCTGGTCTGTCTCTGAGTATCCTGCAGGGACAGTCAGGGTGGGGGGGCACCAGCTCAGCATGTGCCCGCTTGGAAGACCTCTGGGACGTGGAGGCCACCTGTCACTTGTCTTCTCCCTTAGACTGTGAGCTGAGACCATGAGGCACTCTCCTTCACATTCCCAGAGAGTCTCCCAGGCCTGGCACCTAGCGGGTCAGTAACCATCCGCCAAAGGGACGTCCCAGCAGTTTCTGACATTGTGTTTCCCTTGAGCTCCTCACCCGCATCGTCCCCTCGCGGGCACCCCCTCAACCACCGTGCAGAACCGGACCAGGCGCGGGGGTGCCGCCTCTGTGCGAGGCCTGTGTTAGAATGCTTGCTGGAAGTGAACCAGACAGTGGGGCTGACCGTAGGCCTAGTGGGACAGGGCGGTCAGCGTGCTGAGAGACGCCCCAGGCCAGGGTTCAGGGCGCTGAGGTGGCACAGCAGCGACACCCGGATGTTCTGCAGAGGTGCCTGCCAGACACTGGGCTGTCTCAAGCCCTCAGGGACGCCTCCCCCAGCCTTCCCCTCCCCTCCCCGGCGGTCCTGGAGCCTGCTGGGGCATCGCCTACCTACGTAGTCATCCTCAGAGGAGTAGCCCGAGGAGGACCCGAGGAAGTCCTCGGAGAGCTTGGCCTCCGCCAACCCGTTGGTCTTGCTGCTCTCGGTGCCCCCGGTGCCTCTCCTCCTCCTCCCCCGCAGGTCCTCGCCTGAGGAGGGAAGAATGCGGTGTTCCCTCGGGGCACAGAGAGGCTGAGGAGGATATTCCTGGGGGCCTTGTGGGGACACCCCGATGGACAGATGGAGTCTGCCCTTGGCCTGGCCACAGCTCTCTGGGTCCCGAGGAGGGTGAGCTGGGACCTGCCCCCTATTTCCAGGGCTTGGAGCAGCTATGTGGTACTTCATCCTCTAAAGGGGGCTGGAGGTTCAGACATCTGGCTGCTCTTCCATGGCTTTCTGAGCACGGGGAGCCCCTCCTCTGGCCCAGCAGGGTTCGGGAACCTGGGGGGAGGCCCCTGGTATCTGGGCCCTTACATTTCCAGAGGAAGCAAAGCCCCCAGGAGAAAGGCTGCGGACACTTACTCCAATAGGGGTCTCGAAGCAGCTGGTCATCAAGGACGGAGCTCCTGGCGAGGGAGGAGGCCCGGGGGCTGCCAAAGTAGGACTCTCGGACCACAGACTCGCTGTAGTAGGAGGTGTGGGCGTCAGAGGAGGGGCCCAGCTGTGGCGCTGGGGACAGGCGCTTGGTATTGCTGGATTTCCTCTTCAGGGCCCTGCGGGTACCAGCCAGGAGGGGAGAGGGGAACAGACAGGTAAGCCCAGCCAGGAGGCGGTAGCTGGGGGAGCATCTTCCTGCAGTGAGTGGGTTGGCCTTGTTGCCAGGCAACTAACAGCTCCCAACTACTGACTGGCTGTCTGCTGAGCACAGGTAGCTCCTCTGCTCCCACTATCTCCGAATCTCACCAGCAGTTAGGGGAGATTGTCAAGGTGATAGAGTCAAGATTCAAATCAGGGTCTCTAACTGCAAAGCCAAGTATTTTTCCCTCGTGCTTCTTAATGGATTGATAATTCCTACAACCCAGTGAAAACAGATGAACCCGGCCTGGCCTCCAGGAACCTCAGGGGCTGCCATGGGGGCCCACGCCTGCAGGGGGCAGAATGAGGTCGGTGCCCCTGGGCCCCTCTCCTCTCCTCAGCTGTTTGGCTGGCCCTGCCGGGGCCTACCCATGGCCAGGCACACGGGTGTGGCTCTGGGCGGATGACCAGCTGGGCACGCCCCTCCACGGCAGAAGGGGTTCTCTGGAGCCCGGCTTGCAGAGTTGGGGTTTCCGGCCTCACTTACTCTTGAAGCTGCCTCTCCCCACTTCCTGTTCTCTGAACACCAGGGCAGCGGCCTGGCTTACAGTAGGGGAGCAGTGGCACTGGTCCTGGCCTCTTTGGAGGTGTGGAGGTCCCCTTGGCGGGACACGGGCACCTTATCTCTGCCCGTAAAGATCACAAGAGGAAGAGCCGTGCAAGCCCTCTGCGGTGGGCCTCAGCGCGATCCACAGGGGTGGTGGCGGTCCCTTACCTGAAAGGACTGTCTTTAAACAGGGTGCTCTGGCTCCCTGCCACTGAGCTCCCGCCGCTGCTGCTGCCGCTGTCATCGTCACCCTGGGAGTAGCGCGTGAGGCGCTGGCTTCGACGAGACATGATGAGCTGGGATGGGGACCCTCCCCCTAAGAGTAGTGGGAGAAAAAGGAGGACAGGTCAGGGTGGGGGCTGTCGGTAGCTTCTCCCTGTGGGCGGAGAGACGAGAGGCACTTTCTCCCAATGCACAGAGCACCCCCTATGCATTCTATCAAAGCAGCCCCAGCCCTGGCTGGTGTGGCTCAGTGGATTGAATGCCAGGCCTGTGAACCAAAAGGTTGCTGGTTCGATTCCCAGGCAGGGCACAAGCCTGGATTGCGGGCCAGGTCCCAATTATTTGGGGGCGTGCAAGAGGCAACCAATGGATGTATCTCTTGCACATCGATATTTCTCTCTCTTTCTCCCTTCCTTCCCCTCTCTCTAAACATAAATAAATAAAATCTTAAATAAAAACCAGCTTGAGATGTGGGCGCCAGCAACACCCACCCTGCTGCAGGCCACCATGTCCTGGACTCACTTAGCGCCCAGGTAGCCTCTTCCCACAAGGTTCTCGAATTCTCAGTGTGTCTGGCACTGAGCTCCGTGGGAGCCAGAACTGTCCCTGCCACAGCCTTTGGTGTGTGGCACACACCAGGCACATACCCGGCACACGAAAGATGCTAAATGGATCTCAGTCGTTTCCCTGTTGGGACACACTTTCCTTTCCTTGTATTCTCTGCTCATGGACCAGGGCCCCCATCAAACTGCGACACCAGAGCACCTGTCCCTGGCACAGGCCCCTGCACCCGTGTGCTGGATCCCCTGGGCGGGTGACTGCGCAGCAGTGTCAGGACAGCTTGACATGACAGTGGCGATAAAACACTTTGTAAACGTGCCCTAGTCACCTGGCTCCTTACACACCCACTTCTGACCCTCTAGGCCAGGGAGACGTGATTGGTCCCATTGCACAAGGAGGAGCCTGGGACACCGAGATGAGTGGTCCCCAGCCACCCAGCCTGTGCATGGCCGAGCCAGGGTTCGAGCTCACATCTGACATGTCCGCCCCGCCACAAAGTTTTCAGGCTGTTTCAGGAGCGTGCTGTGGCCCCAACTGGAGTCCCTGATAGCCTCAAATGTGTTCGGAACAGGCTGTAGACAGAACTGTTACACAACAAATATGTGTTAACAAAGTAACCAAGCGGGGCGGGAGCGGCAGTGTGGGGTTACGGGGGAGGAAATCAAGGCTCTGGGATTGATAACTAGGGCTCGGAGGAGGCCCGGGTGAACGACCTGGCGAAAGGAGCCATTCTACCGCCCGTGGAGGATCACTTTGCTCTAGAAACCCAAATTCAAAATCTCGGATTACCAATGCGAGGAGCATGGACCTGCCGCCTCTGCCAGCCCGTGTCACAAAGTCATTGTTACTTAGGCCCACTCCAGAGGTCCTCCTACTTGTGACTTGCTCTCACTTCTAATATTCCTGGTCAGTGCTTAAACTCCTAGCTTTCTGGGTTGTGTGGTGGGCACTCTGACGCTTCCCAACTCAGATGACAGAAACCAGAAGGTCTGGTTAGTCCAGCTGGAGGATTCTAGAAAGTCCTCTTCTGAAAACAAGCAGCCTCATGTCTTGGTCTCATTGGCATCTTCTCAGGTGGGATGTTTACCTGACATCCTTCCCAGGTTCTAGCCAGTGCTGGTGAAGGAGTGACTGGCAGTAGCCGAAGCAGGAAGTCGGCCTGGGTTCTTTTCTCTATTCTACTCCTTATAAGGCCATTCCACCCCCACTCCTGCCCTCCCCACCTGAAAGCTGGCTCCTCCTCTTAACCCCTGCCCTGCAGAAGCAGAGCCTTCACCCTGGGGAGAAACCAAGCAGTGTGTTTACACAATACCGAAGGCTGGGGCTGGCAAGAATAGAAATACTCATATGGGGGGGGGGAGGTGCTGAACAGTGTCAGCGCCTCCACCCTCCTAGGGGTGCTCTTAGTCTTTACTGGGGCACGCTGGCATCGCAAAACAGTTTGCAATTGAGTTTGAGTTTCACAAGCTGAAAAAGGTCAAGGCTTCATTCTCCAAAACAAACAGGAGACCAGCCTCTAGACGCTAAAATAGTTTGCATATGAGAACAGACACCACCCCTCCGACACACAAGATCACCTAGGAAACCCTCAAACTAAAACACCCCCCGGCCCTTCTGGGCTGAACCACATCCTTTTCTCAACTTCACCTCCCTCCGCCCCTCGCAAACTTGTCTGACAGCGTCTGTCCGGTGCTCAGACTTAACATAGGCCACCTTCCAGGGGCCGTTTTCACACCCCATTTCCTCCTGGGGCCTGCAGAACGCTCCAGGTGCTCTAACTCCCTTCATTCCCTACCCGCTGAACCTGGGGAGATTTTTGTCAGCCGTGAGCCTGAGCCTTCCCTGTTTCTCTGCTCCAAGTCACACTCCCGCCCCCTATTTGTTTGGTTTCTTTTTAGAACTGAACGAGATGGGCCTCCCTCCTATTCCCAGAGTTCTGACAGGCAGGGGCTGGGAACTGCCTGACTTGCACGAAAACACCGGCACTGCCCTGGGCCGGTTTGGGGCAGCCCTGTCTTCACTTTCCTCCTCCAGGGGAGGTTCTGCCCGGGGAAGTCCCGCCTGGAGACATCCGCCCTCCGGGGGGGACCAGTAGAGCGGCCAGCCCTGGGGGCGGGGACCCGGCAGAGATGAGTCAGGGCGGATGGCCTTGGCACGGCGTTGGCTCTTCCCGACCGGCCCAGGGGCGTGCGCCGGGCGGGGCTGGAGCCTGGCCCGGCTTGGCCCCGAGAAGAACCAGGCCTGGGCAGCTCGGCCCTGGCCGGAGCGGCCCGGTGATGACCCCGGGGTCAGGCCGGGCCCGGCGCTCGGGGGGAGGCGGCGAGGCCGGCCCACCACCTTTGCCACGCGCGTCCGCTCCCCAGAGGCCCGCGGCCAGCTCTTACCTGCTGTCGCGGCTTCTTCGTGCGGGTCTGGGCGTCCGAGGCCCGCCGCGCCGCCCTGACGCACCCCCTTCTCCGCTCGGAATCCCGCGAACGGCGCTCGGCGCGGGGGCCCGGGGCGCCCGGGGAGACACGGCCCGGGACCAGGCCGGCGGGCAGCAGCTGCGAGCGGCGGACAATGCGGCCCGCGCAGAACCGCGCTGCGCGAGTGGGGCCGGGCGGCGCGCGCGTGGCCGAGTGTGTATGTGTGCGCCTGTCAGTCAACCCTGACAGGACGGAGCCCATTGGCCACGCCCCGCCCTCTTCACCGCCCACCGCCGCCGCCCATTGGGCGGTTTGAACACAAAGGCCCCGGCTCGCCCCGCCTGCCGCGTGGGCCCCGCGGGCAGGGCGCGCCCAGTTGGGAGTCCGCGCGTGGGAGGCGCGGGCGAGAGGGCGACGCCTGGGTGGCGAGAACTCAACTGGAGCCAGCAGGTGGGGCTCGGCCGGGCCTCACCGCGCACTGGACTCCCAGTCCAGTGGTTCACAGCGCCTGAGGGCTCCCTCGTGCGCTGCACACGACCAGTGGCCCCCGGGTCGCAGCGTCCCAGCGCTCCGCAAGCTGACTCTGCAAGGCCGGCGTGCCGGGACCTTATACGCACCGGGTGGTTGGGGGCACAGTCTCTCCGAGGGTGGCCAGAGAAGGTGGGAAGCAGGGGAGGTGGAAGACCCGGCCGGGCCCAGGGCCCATGGGGACGTGTTTGTCCATCTATAATGGTGCATGTATGATTGTCCTCTTAGCCAGGTCTTTTTACAACCAATTTACAGATAAGAAAACAGGTTTTAAGTGATTTGCTTCAAGTCACACAGCCAGAAAGAGGCAAAATTGAGATTAGAAGAGTCTCTACACCTCCAAGCCCGCATTTTCCATTTAGGGTTCAGACATGGTGGAGGCTCTGCCGCTTCCCAGTCTGCCCCCCAGGGCCCCCAGGTGTCACTGCAGAAGCTTTTCTCAGTTTTAAGGGGGGAGCTGGCCATACTGGTGCTGAGAAGGTGTGGAGCGCAGGACCAGTGAAATGGTGTTGGTCCAGGCGGGAGAAGGCAGGCTCCCTGCTTCCCCGACTCACTCAGACACGCGTGTGGGATGAGCATCGACAGACAGTCTGTGAGTAAGTGCCGCCTGACTCCAGGGACCCTGGGCCCTGGCACCCTGCAGGCACAGCCTGGGAGGAGTCACTTTCTGTGCAGGCTCTTCCAGGGGAAGATGAAACGGTCTGCCGTTATTTCACTTTTCAAGTGCCAAGAGGAAGACACAAGAAATGACAAAATCCCTGAGACAGGACAGGAAGTGGTGGTGCTGTGGGGGGTCGGGTTGGGGAGGGGATTGAGGAAATTTGAAGTCCTTGTGTTAAGTTGACTCCAGACAAAAATCCACCCTCTCTCCCTGGGCCTGCACCGCCCCACCTGGAACACAGGTGCTTCGGCTGCACTTCCAGCATCTTGAAGACAGTGGTGCCGCTTGGGTGCTGCCTCCGAGGTTAGACGGAGAGCTCCCTGAGGCCAAGGAGAGAACTCAAATCAGATTTAGGGTCAGCGTCCAGGTAGGGCAGGGCTCTCTCTC